>BQNB010058316.1:0-37808 GCA_026074375.1 Tanacetum coccineum
GAGTATTAGTCTCTTGCACTTTGGAGAGGAAAGATTGGATCACTTGAAAAGAAATGCTTATGTTGATTAAATGATGAAAGGTTTAGAAGATGTTAGAAATGTATTGGCTGATTTAGGACAGAAAAAATGTGTGTGCAAAAGGTAAGAAAATCTGTGAGAACGGTCCAATATTTATAGGCAAGGAAGGAAGCAGAAAGCATGGTGTGACAACCATGACTTGAGCAGGTTGGTCAAACCGTAGTATTGACATATGTGCCTGTTGCAATGTATGGTTTATGTGATTTTATGTGTTTATGCGAGCTTATATGTGTTTGTGTGGGATATGTGAGATTGGATAATCAATCCATTGAGCGTGATCGTCTCATTGGGATTGGATTTGTGTTGAATTTTGTGAAGTTCATTTCGTTCACTTTTGGTGACAAGGAAATGATTTCGGTGATTGAAGCGGTTTCGCGTTAATTGTGTAAGTAATTATACGTATACGTATTTTTGTGTTAGTAATTTAAGATAAGTTTAGGTTTTAGAGGTTAAGTTAAGAGAAATGAGTTATTTGATGGAGAAATTTCATTTTAACCACTTATAGTCATAATGGAATTGATTGGGTATTTTGAGAGAATTGGATTGGTTAATATGTGGATCTCTAGGTGATGGATTAAAAATGAGAAGTGTGTCATTTGTGAAAGAAATGAGTTTGTTAAAATATGAGAGTTTTTGGAAGACTTTCTATTTTTAGAAAGTGAATTTGGAAATGAAAAGTTATTTTTAGAAAGTAGTTTTCAAGCAAAATGGTTTAACAAATTAGCATAGGTTTTTATAAAACTTAAGGTATAAAGATAATTAATTAATTAATGAAAGAAAAGAATTTTTTTTAGGCATGAATAGTAAAATCCGAATTTTAGAAAATAAAAGGAAAAAAAAAGAAAAAAGAAAAGGAGTTTTATTTGGAATCAAATTCTAATTAGGAAGTATCTAGGATATCCCATGTAGCCTATAAATACAAAAATAAAACCCAAACCCACACCCCTTGTTTCAGTCGACCGATTAGAGAAGGAAAAAAAGAGAGAAAAAAAGTTAGGGTTCTTTGCTAAGGTATTTTTCCAATTCCTTGTAAATTCTAGTTATTATTTTTAATTCTAGTAATCTAAACATGATGGATTAGGGTTTATAAATTAGGGTTTTTATGTTTCTGAAAGTTTATGATGTATAGATCATGTTTGATCATTCGTTTGATTAATTACACGATTGGGTTAGTCGGTTAGAGCTTGATCTTTGGATATAGTCGTTTTAATTCACTGCAGAATTTTGGTCAGTCTTGTAGAGGTCATAACTCATTCATAAAAGATCAAATAAATAATTTACAACATATTGGAGATAACCTCAGAGAGTCTACTTTCCAGAAAAGTTGGCCTCATGAGTTTTTATGGTCGGGAAGTGGGTCAAAAGGTCGTTACAAAATCAGTGTGTAAAACTATGACGAATTTCAGTTTTGGTTTTGATTTTTCTAAAAATACTTATACATCTAGTTAGAGGCTCTAAATCACGTGGAAGTTAGTTTATATATTGTGTGTGACCTCTGAATTTTTGCTAAGCATGAAAGGAGGTCTAAAGTGGTCAGCTAGTGCCATACTTTTAGAAGGTCAGATTCTGGACGAATTTTGGACACTTTGGACTAATGAATTTCTAAAGGGTATTTGTAAAAGGGTAATGGCTATGGGAGAGCTATGAGGGGTTCATAAGACATATATGTAGCATGGTGAATTTTGGTTTGAATTATAGAAGTGTTTAAGTGGTACGTTTAGGACGCGTAACTGAGTATAAAATTCTGCTCAAAACCAGAAAATTTAAAGTGTAGCATTGAAGTGTAAATGGCATATGTAGGAGTTGAAAAAGGGTTAAATCAAGTATAGAACTATGGCAGATAGCTTAGATATCCATCATAGTTGAGGTTACATCATATTGGGTAGAATACCTAATTGATGGTAACTTATTGTGTGCTTATTTGATTAGATCATTCGTGAAGTTGTTTGTGAAGCTTTTTGTTGGAATCTTTTGGAAAGCTAAGCAAAGGTGAGTTTCATAGTCCCTCTTTTTAATGTTTTTAAATTGGGATGGAAATGATGCTAAGTGTTTTGGAAATGTTTTGAATTGCTGTGATTATGTGTTTTGATTTCGTGTGGACATTATGTGACTGCATATGGCTTGTTGTTGCATGATATTGTGTTGTGTTGAGGATCATTAATAGTGAGGCTGATCATCTCACGGATCGTTAATTTGAGAATGATCATCTCAGTGAATTGGTATGGGTCCAGGCCTAAATATAAGCTTCAGCTGGTAGACTTTTAGGTGCGTAAGTGACGTATGTGGGATCGGAGGGGTACGCCTACCCAGTATATGTATGGTTGGTTTGATATGGTGATTTGGTTTGCATGTTAGCATAAGTTCATATGTTCATACTTGATCCTAAATTGTTTTGATAATTCACAATAATTGGTTTGAAAGGTTTATACATGAGTCTTAAACCTAGTGAATCCTCACCAAGCCGTTGTGTTAGAAACCGTTTTTAAGCATCATTTTTAGGTGAGCTTAATGGTGCTAAGATAGAGCGAAGTGGCAGAAAGGACCGAGGATGCTTGGAGTTATTATAGCTTTCTGTTTGAATTAAATGCATTTGCTGAATGTTTGATTATGTTTTTGCCTTCATTTATTAACGAGACCTCTTTCTAATTAATAAAGACACCATTAGGTTTTGGGTATTGTTATGACACTTTGTGTCTTTGCTTTACTTTAGTTTTCATTTTAGTATTCTCTATATAGACACCATGTGTTGTGATGATATCCATTCTTGTTTACGCCTCCATTTTCGGCCTTAGCGGGTGTGACATATGTAACAGAGCCTTTGATTATAATAACTAGCTGTTTGGTTGATAGAGAACTAGGTGTTTAAGCCTAACAATAGCTTAAGGGTCACCTCATATAGTTGCATTTTTGGCCTAAGTGTTTATGTATGTATAAATCGTAATGCTCCCCTATCTAAAAGCTTTGAAATTCTTCTATTCTGAAATAGTTTACTACTATAATAATATGAAAATATTATACTTTTTCATTAATGGGATCTAATAGTATATACCCCTTTGTTATTGTTTTAGTCATGTCTTCCCCTACCCCTAGGAGATATCGTTGGGAGATTGTTTACCTCACTAGACCCGCGGAGTTGGGTGACTTTTGAGAGAGAAAAGTCAAACCCAAGCGAGGCCCAACATAAGTTTATTTCGTTTTCTACCTCGATGCGTTGTTATAATCGAGGATTGCTTTAATATTTTAGGTCACAATGTGACTTCTGTTTTGTTTGGTCGATTGGGATTTTATGGTTCGTTAGATGGATTATCATGTTTGAGTTATATTTGGGATTATTATTAAGTTGCAATGTGTAATGTGTGTTAACATTGAGATGTGTGATCTTGGAAGTAAGTACAACGTGAGAAAAAGTAGCAATTATAATTATGGTCACGAGCATAATTATAAAGCAACACACACTGGACTTGTGGCTTTGATTGCATTGATCAGTTGTGGCTTTGTAATGTATTATGTAAGGATGTAAGTCTGGATAGTTGTATAATGGATGCCAGGATTGTGATGTAGATCCCTGGTTGAGGATGGTTGAGTGGTTAGAGAATTCCCTCTTAACCTATGGGCGATTTATATTAGGTTGGGTTGCGTTATATGGTAAGGTGCCTATCATCTATCGTTTTGCGGAACATCAGATACCTGTTGGTAATAGTCCGTCCGCGATTCTTAAGTTTCACCGTTACTCGATGTTCGTTGAAGATATCCAACACGCTCGTGTTGGTATTCTAGGGTGTTATCTATAGAACTGGTGTTCTATGTTCTCGTTTCGCGTTTTTGATTGTTTTTTCCCTTTGTCCTAAAGGGACGATACTTTTTTGGTTTGGTTCTAAGAACCGTTGGTATGGATTGAACTTATGGTTTATGATTTAGTTTTGCAAGAGTTTCTTGTCGTGTTCGGTTTTCAATTAAATTAATATTTCTGTATTGAATCCTTAAGGTATTTGGGAGTCTGTTTTGCTATCAGATGTCTGGTTGTTGACGATCATAAATGTCCTTTTCCAAAGTAATTTTTGTGTAGGTATCGCTAACATATCGTTTTAGTGTTAATAAACTTCTTTCAAAAATAAATATATAAATAAAATGCAATAGCATTTGTTTTAACATCTTGATTTCTTTTATAAAATCATAATTTAAATAATTTAAGAAAATTTTATTTAAATTATTTTTACACTAAAATTATTGGCATTATTTTACTAAGGTGATACTATTTGTTTTAAAAAATGATGGGTATATACAGGTTATGAGGGAAAGGTTTTCCCTTGGTAAAAAGTCAGTTTTGGTAGCAAAGTTCTTAATCTTTTAATTAAATGGGTCCTGGTACGTTGGTATTATTCATTTGGGTGTTTCTAGCAATCGTTGAATGCGTTTGTTAGTGGTCCCCAGGTCGATTGTTATAGTCGATGTTTTATGTTTCGGTTTGTTTCTTCTTTTGGGATTGGTGATATTTGGGTCCATAACCATTGTGCATGTGAAGTTTTGGTATTTCTTCATGGCGTAGTTCTAGAGTTGATGGTAGGTCATATCTTCAGAGTGTGCGATTGATGGTAGCGAAGCGAATGGAATTATTCGCGATTCTAAGTTGGAATTAGAGAGTTCTCGTTTTACTTTTGATTGAGTACCTCTTAGTTATGGGAGCGTTGATGTAGCCGTATGAGAGAATTGGTTGTTGAGGCATAAGGCTGGGATGGCATGCCACAAGAAGGTAGTTAAAATACCTTAGTGAGCTAAAAAGTGTTTAAGGTTCGTGAGGAAACAAACTAAAGAGGATGCGAGGTCTCGTAGGAGACCAAAACCACCCAAGATGGCATATGAGTCAAAAATTAGTGATACTTTAGTAGTATTTGAGCTTCTCTGAAGATGTTTCTCAGAGATTTTAGTAAGTGGTCTCCTTTTTACCCCTCGTTGTAGAATATGATTCATATGGAATTAGTACAAAGGAAAAGCGACGCACCGATTTGCGAAGGCTCGAGTCGTTTAATAATAACGTTTTTTTAGAAAGGCAAGAGGTGTGGAACGATTGCAGGAGTTGCAAGGTGAGGGTTAGTTCGAATGGTAACTTGTTGATGAAGCATCTGTATTGCTTGGTAGGAAGTAAGGTGGGTAGTTTGAAATGTGCATAGATTATCTCTGAAATAGTGAGATAGAAAATTTCGTATGTAATTGACACCAATGGAAGGGTGCAACGAGGAATTACGTACTAAGAACTATTTTTAGGATGCGAAATGGAACACGTTGAAGTTTTCGCTATGCCTTGGGTTACCAATGCACCAATGGTTTTCATGGAGTTAATGAGCTGGTGTGCATTTGACCGTCAAATAGACAAGCTAGATAACGTAATATACCGACTATATTTTAAACCGACCCTAAGTCTATAATGAGGAGTATTAAAGTTCGCACGTGAAGATGATCGTGGAGTCACTGAAGGAAGAGAAGATGTACGTGAAGTTTTCCAACAACATGGAAGCGGAGCATAGAGGAAGCTAGCTAGATGTGGAAGAAATCAAATGGGTAATGAGCCGATCTTGGCATTACCAGAAGGAGCAGACGATTTCGTAATACATTATGACGCGCGAAGTAAGGATTTAGAAGCATGCTTGGAAAAAGGGAGAAGGTGATTGCTTGTACGTCACGACAACTGAAGGTTCTTAAGAAGGATTGCATGACTAACGTGGTAGGTTTTGCCTTATAATACTAGAGGCATTAAGTGAACGAGACATGGAGAGTAATTTATACGGATCATGAATGTCTCCAACACACTTTCAATCGTAAGGATTGAACATGAGGCAAAGATGATGGATGGATGTTATTTAGTGAGTTTGATTTCGAGGCCAAGTACCATCAGGGAAAGGCAAATGTAGATTTTGATAAACCGGTAGAGTAGAGAAGAAGAGTGAAGCCAAGAAATCAGTTCGAGATATATTACGACGATCCGATCTAGGTTTGAGAAAAAGGATGTTGGTAATGAATAAGAAAAGATGTCCCAAGCAAAGAACGCGTCAACATAGAGAATTGTGTGTCTTGGACCAACGAGTGGTGAAAAAGAGATGGAGAGTGTTCATAATTGGTTAGGACAAGTTCGAACTCCAATTTGGAGAGATGTAAGGTACCTTGGCATTGAAGAGGCATATTACGACGAAATATCTATCCTTCCTTGGAGCAGATACGAGGTTGGTTTTAGTAAGTTAAAACGATGGCTGAGTAATGAAGAAGGATGTAGCTAGTTGCGGTAGTAAGTATTTAGCGTATTCGAGAGTGGAAATTGAGTATCAAGGGTCTTCAGGATTGTTGCTACAACTGAGTTACCCAAGTAGAAGTGGGAAAGGATAACTAAGGATATTGTTGTCAAGTTACCAAGTGTGAGTAGTGGATACGATGCGATTTGGGTGTAGTCAATAGACTGATTAAGTCACCTCATTCCTCTAATCCTCATACAAGTAGGTAGAATTTTAGAGGTAAATGGGAAAACAAAAAAAAAAAAAAAAAAATTACTCCCCCCCCCCCAACTTTCGTGAGGATGAGTTTTCCTAAGGTGAGGATTACATTCGACGTATGGGATGTCCTTCATTTGAGAGCATGGTATGGAAAGGAATGTAAGGTTACACCGTTTTATAGCTGTAACGAAAAAGATGAGTTGAATGGATCGAATTTGGTACAAGAAACAACCAATAAGATAGTGGTAATACAGGAAAGGCCTTGAGGGCAAGCCAAATTTTTGAAAGAGTTAGATGTAGTAGTGGGAAACTTTGATTAATTGCTGGTAGGTTATGGTGGTTTGAAGTCTCACCTTGGAGAGGTGTAGTAACGGTTTGGAAAGAAAGACAAGTTAGAACCGAGTTATGTAGGAACATTTGAGATCTTTGGATATATTGGGCCTACAGTTCGGTTGAGAATTTCTGTCTTATGAGCTGAGTATCGGAAAATTGGATTGGGAGGTGCTGAAAGTTTGAGTAAACCTAAATTTGCGTGGATTCTTTAGATACGTTGAGCTTTGTAACATCTTATATCTTAATTTCAAGACAGTTCTTGTTTGATGAGTTGCGAGGTTAAGATATAAAACACGTTGTTACAACAACTTAAGGGTTTTGATGAGTTTTCTCGATGACGAGCGAGGTTCATGTAGTGGGATGCTTCTTTTCGTTTGGGGTTGTTGTGTTGCTAATTGCACCCTTGTGGGGGTAAGCAAAGTCATTAGCAGTTGGATTCGGATTTTGGAAGTTAGTCGAGGTTAAGGTTGACAAGACTCTTTATTTTGTCAAGGAACCGATGATGTTGTGGACCGAGAGGTCATGAGTAAAAGTATAGTATGATAGCATTAGTGAAAGTTCGTTGGGATTTGAAGCGTGGTCCTGAGCTTACTTGGGAACGCAAGGATCAAATGAGGTCTAAGTGTCCTCAGTTGTTTGTCGATAGTGCTAATGCCTCGAGTAGTTAAATCTCGGGACGAGATTTTCTCAAGGTGGGGATACTGTGACAACCATGACTTGAGCAGGTTGGTCAAACCGTAGTATTGACTTATGTGCCTGTTGCAATGTATGGTTTATGTGTTTATGCGAGCTTATATGTGTTTGTGTGGATTATGTGAGATTATATAATCAATCCATTGAGCGTGATCGTCTCATTGGGATTGGATTAGTGTTGAATTTTGTGAAGTTCATTTCGTTCACTTTTGGTGACAAGGAAATGATTATTGAGATTTTAACGTTTTGTGTTAAATGTGTAAGTATTATTACGTATATGTATTTTTGTGTTAGTAATTTAAGATAAATTTAGGTTCTAGAGGTTAAGCTAAGAGAAATGAGTTATTTGATGGAGAAATTTCATTTTAATCACTTATAGTGATAATTGAATTGATTGGGTATTTTGAGAGAATTGGATTGGTTAATATGTGGATCTCTAGGTGATGGATTAAAAATGAGAAGTGTGTCATTTGTGAAAGAAATGAGTTTGTTAAAATATGAGAGTTTTTGGAAGACTTTCTATTTTTAGAAAGTGAATTTGGAAATGAAAAGTTATTTTTAGAAAGTAGTTTTCAAGCAAAATGGTTTAACAAATTAGCTTAGGTTTTTATAAAACTTAAGGTATAAAGATAATTAATTAATTAATAAAAGAAAAGAAAAAAAAATATTTTTTTAGGCATGAATAGTAAAATCCGAATTTTAGAAAATAAAAGGAAAAAAGAAAAAGAAAAGGAATTGTATTTGGAATCAAATTCTAATTAGGAAGTATCTAGGATATCCCATGTAGCCTATAAATACAAAAAATAAAACCCAAACCCCCTCCCCCATATTGTTCGACCGGTTTCAAGAGAAGAAAAAGAGGAAAAAATTTAGGGTTCTTTGCTAAGGTAAATTTTCTAATTTATGTTCAATTCTAGTTATAATTTTTCAATTCTAGTAATCTAAATGTGATGGATTAGGGTTATAAGTTAGGGTTTATAAAATTAGGGAATAGCTTTTGTCAAGTTTCCAGTGCCTATAACGTATCTCAGAGAGTCTAGTTTTCAGAACATCCGGCCTCGAAGGTTTATGAGGTCGGGAAGTCATTCAAACGTTGGTTGCAAGAAAAGTTGTCAAAGCAGTAAATACGGGTCAGATTTAGGTCAGATTACGAGGTATAAAACCCACTTAAAAATTCGAATTTCACTTAGCCATTTCACAAAGGTCAAGTTCTATGTGTCTATTAAACTTCCATATATTTTTAGCCTCTAATTTGTTGTCTAAGTATGGTTTTTATGGTCATACTTTTTAGTGTGCAATCAGATCCGAATTGGGACTATTTTGAAGTTTGATTTTCTTAGGAGTACATGTGCATGTAAATGGCTCTTGGGAATCATAAGGTAGTTAATTATATTATTATATGAATAGGTGATTTTGGTAATGAATTTTGGAGGTAAGTAGTAGAGGTTTTGAGTACGTTACATCGCGTCCAAAATCTGCGTTTTGGGTTAATTGTTATACTTTGGAAATAATGTGTTAAACGATTAGTAATGTCAGGCATAGTGTCAGGGGAACCATTGAGGGTAACTAAACACCTAGACATCCTTCATAAAATTGTTCATGTGCATTATGCTTTGACTTTGTAGAGTGTAACACGTGTTATTTGTTGTATAGATTTGTGCTAGTTATTTGTGAAGCTTTTGTTGGAATTTTTTGGAAAGCTAAGCAATGGTGAGTTTCATAGCCCCTTTTTCTCATGTTATTTTGGGGTGAGAATGATGCTTGTCTTGTCTTGTCTTTTTTGTTTTGCTTGTCTTGTCTTGTCTTGTTGATGTTGTTATGTTGTGAGATTTGGAGCGGGGGTAATGTTCCTACCCAGTGTTATGAGATGTGACTTTGCCTACTTTGTGGGTAAGATCCTTGGAGATGATCAACTCCTTGTGATATTGTGACTTCGGTACTAAGAGTCTGGAATTAGGATTTGTATTCCTTTCTATGACTATTAGTGGAGCGGCGGGGTACGCCTACCTCATTGTTTTGGTGTGCCTTGTGGATTGTACGGCAAGTTCTCGTCCGTTGTTGTTTTTTACTTGTTGTAATGAAATTATTTTTGGTGGATTGCAGCAGCTAATCTAAAAAGTTTATAGAACTTTGGATTTTGTTGTTTGTCGTAAATCCAATGATGATCACCTAAACTTTATGTTGACGTTTTAAGCAATCATTTCACCAGGTGGTTAATGGTGCTAAGATTGAGCAAAGTGGATAGAAGAGAAGTTGATGCTTGGAGTTTATTTGTATAGCGTTCTTTTTAAATAATTGCATTTCATGAATTGTTTGGATTATGTTTTTGCATGGCATTTATTACGAGACTCTTGCTCATAAATATAAGACACCATTAGCTTTTGGTATTGTTGGACACTTTGTGTCTTTGCGATTTACTTTAGTTTTCATTTTAGTATTCTCTATATAGACACTATGTTTGTGATGATATCCATTCTTGTTTTAAGCCTCGCGTTTCCGTCTTCGGTGGAGGTGTGACATAAATCTTCATTAAGAGGGCTAATACCAAGGGTATATAACCCATAACCATTGTTAATTATACAAGCGTGATCAAATAACCAAGGTAATTACTAAATTTTTCTTACTGAAGATATCAAAATTAAATGATTACAAGAGTATAGGAATTACACGGTGTCTTCTATGGAAAATCGTGATCGATGCTTGACTTTTGGCTGCTCTTTTTTTCTTCAAAAAATTATCTTTTATGTGTATGGGTATGTAAGATATGATTTTTCACATTGGTGAAAATCGTTATTAAGTCTTCTTTCTATGCCTCTGAAAAGTCTGGTACGTCGTAGTGGGCTAGGCCATACGGCGTATTGGAGTGTTTACATCCTTGAGTGCGCGTAAAGTTTTAATAAATATTGTATATCTTCCCAAAATATATTATTCACCAAATCTCTGAATAGTTATCTTGCTGGATACGGCGTATAGTAGGAGTTGGATACGCCGTATTCGGGAAGGGATATAATACATGTTTTCTTGTGAAGTACAGAAATCAGATATCTTCAAATTGTCTTCTTTTTTAGCTCCAAAATATGCGGCCTTTTAGCATGTCTTCACAAATCACTCCTTAATTATTGCAAATAACACTTTTAAGCAATTAAGTACAAATTCTTGCAATAATTATATAAAAATGGGTAACTTATTCAGGATAAATGATGGTATAAATGTGATGTTATTTGATGTCATCAAATATCCCCCACTTGAATCCTACTTGTCCTAAGTAGACTTTAGATTATATTGAAAAGTATCCCAAGTCGAAGTTAAGGATTTTTCGTTTAAGCACACTTCTTCTGATTTAATTTAATGTACAAGTCCAAGCACCTCACGAAATATGGAAATGAAAACACTCAGGTTTACTCAACTAATCTAAGAATGTAACATTTAATTGGTTCGTTATTTTCTCGGTCGTGTTTAGCTTCTTGTAATTATGCTTGGCCAACGATACACTCTATACCACTATAGTAAGGTGATAACAAGTCAAAAGGTAAATTGGTTTTTATATAAGGCTAATGGTTGATCATTCTAAAAATTTTCACCGATAGTTCAGACCAACAAGGTATCTGAAGCACGCATTCACATGGTAATGACGGAATATTCATGTGTGTTCGATCACATCCTTATTCAAGTTTAACCAAGGGTTAGGATGAAGAACGATATAGGGTAGGGATCTTCTAGTTTTCACCAAAAGTAATAAACCAACAAGGAGGCTAAATCACGCATACATGGCCAAACGCGGTAATAGTTATGCATGATCTCAATCCCAAACCTCGTTTGAGAAAAATCTTTGGTTAATTGCTAGGAAAGGGATAGTAATTCGTTGTTATAATAAAATTCACAAAACTATTAGATTAAGCTTGAAAGAATTAGGGTAGTGAATGTCTTTTCCTGACGATTCCATGATAAAGACTCAAAATATATACAAAACGCTCGATCATAGAAAATGACAAAGACAACTAAGTTGGAGTTTCTACGATCAACTTCCCGAACATCCCAAAGTTACATACTTTTACAAAAGTAGTGATATCGGCCACTTTATACAAAACTATATGTGGAAAACTAGAAAGGGGGTTGAATAGTTTACCGCTTTTTAAAATAATGTTATGTTTGTTTATAAAAAAATAGATTCAACTTTGTGTGATCTCAATATGTGCACAATATGAACAATACAAATATGTAAGTAAATGCCAGTATATTATGAAAAGACAAAGAGATAAGAGTTAGAAAGATCAAACCACAACACAAGGATTTATAATGGTTCGATAATGAAACACCTCTTCGCCCTACTCCACTCCCCGAGCACCAAACTCGAGAATTTCTTTACTATGTCAACAAACTCCATTTAGGCGGAGAAAACTATACACAACTTAGCTTACACCAATTTTTGACACTAAGCGAAATGTTGAGTTCTAATCTTAGCTAGAACCAATCTATCACAACTAAACACACCACTTCACGACAATTCACAACTTGGTATTCTATCACTACTTCTCTTATTAACAACTTCACTTTGCTTCACACTTCACTTCACTCAAGACTACTTGCTACGATCACACAATCTATCACTACTTATAAGAGCACCCCGATCTAACTATAATTACATTGATCAACAACATCTATTTATTGTACACACTATGATACACACCTTCACAATATACACAAATGATTTTACAAGATTATAAACACAACTTCACAAAACTTTTCCAAACTATATATAACACTCTTGATTTTGTTGATAAGAAGTATTATTTCTCTTGCTACTTGAGGATCAAAGCTTGGGATCAATTTAGAAATTAAGGCTTTATGTTAAATGATCAATGGGACGTAAGGAATGTATATATGATTTAGAATAGAAAGAAAGTGTGTGCTAAAGGTGAGAGTAACAGTGAGGTTAGTCCAATATTTATAGGCCAGCTGAGTTGGTTTTCTGTCTGGGTGGTCCCACTTAAATAGGGGCGGTCCCTTAATGGAAGGGGGTCCCCATGTCCAGAAGCTCCCTCTTTTGTCTTTTCTGAGGGAGGTGTTTTTGGACACCATTTATAAAAAAAAGCCCCTTTTTTAGGTATAAAATTTGAAATCAAAATTATTTATTTTTGAAATAAAACATTTCTTTTAAATCTAAAAATATTTTGTAAAAGATATAAAAATGTGTGTGACATTTTTATAAAAAAATGTGAGGTTAACAAAAAATTTCTTTGATCATGAGATGCATTAAGCATATGTTTATTTATACCTTTAAGTGATTAAATTTTCAAAATGAAAATTTAGTACTAATTACTTGTTTACAAATAATTTTTCATTAATCGTTTTTACATTTTGTGATGATCTGAAAATGGTGTAGGGAGGATTCAAAAAATATTATAACATATTTTAGGGAATTATTTCTTATCAACAAATCTCTCCCCTTTTGATGAGGATTACAAAAATCTAAAAGAAAAATTGATTATAATGTCAAATTGTTCTCTTTAAACCAAGGTTTTTAGTGCGTTGATAATTTCGTAATTTCTCTTTTTAGTTTTGTTAGAAAGTCAATAAACGAGTTCGTGTCGTAATGAATAAGTGAAAAAAGGGTGAAGTGGACTGAACGTCTCTCCCCCTTTATGTAGATACTATCCTTTGTTTTTACGGTGCACCAATGGTGAATCGAGCTAAGAGTGGTATAAACATTGCTCTCAAAACAGTAGATGTGAGATAACAAGCTAACCCATTGTACAACTATTATTCATAATATTAAAAAACCACCATTTAAAATATCTCAATTATAACACTACAGACCAAAAGCTAACTCAAAATAATGATATAACAATACTAGACCTAAATCCATCAAAAGAAAAAAAGATATACATTGATCTTAAATATAATAACTATAGTACATAATAAAAGAGACAATATCAACCCAATACATTATATAGAATCAATATCAAAAAAATTCAAATACATAATACAACTAACAAGTGACATTAAATTACCAAAATTAAAGTAAATAAAAACAACAACCAATCAATCCAGACTCATATCAATGAACTAAAAAAATATCAAGAAAATCAAAAACTACCAACATAACAAACACAGAAAAACTACCACTACATCACTCACATAAACATATAAAACCAGACTACACTGTGAATGTGTGTATTGTGTGTGTATTAGATTTTGTGTGTTGTGTGTGTATTGTGTGTAGACGATTTCAAATAAGTGTTTGGTGTATAAATACAATATTTTGTAGATAAATTGAGTCTAAAACATGTTGTATGAGTTGATGTTAGGTAATAAGTAATTGTGTTTGATTGGATGAGTTGGACAGAAGTTATAGTATATGAAATAGCAAGTATTCTAACATTGTGCGTGACCAACATTGACATCTTGTAGTATATCTCACGTGTATGTCACACAACCATAAACAGATGACGCTGTAGCTGTAATTTTGTAGAGTATAGATTTTCGAAGAATCCACTCACTCTCAATAATACAGAGAGATGACCCATATATATCACTGTACCACCATAAAGTCATATTAACATCAATGAATCTACGCGCTCTCCGTCCTCTGTAAGTCCGACGTTGTATGCGATGCCTTATAGCCTGCGTCGTGGTATAATATATAGTATAGATTTCGATGGTATTTCATGAGGATTGCTCTTTAGTCCCAAAGTTCTATTCATATTTAACTGTGGAGATTAGATGTGTGTGTGGAGTAGTAGAAGAACTTAGGTAGCGAGAGATGTTGTGCGATGGTGGAGTTGAGTAGTACCCATTAGTTGTGGGAACTGAATCGGTTGTGTTGTGTGTCTGTGGATGAAAGTGTCCTGGTGTCAGTGTCAACGAGAAGAGAGAGTGGAAGTGCCTTTGGTTGATGGTGTTTTTGAGGGTACAGATTGTGTGATAGTAGGCTCGTAGCTGAGGTGATTGAAGATGCAGATGTGTATTGCTAGTAGAGTATAGGAGGCGTTAGTGAAGTTGGTGTCTGTGCACGATGAGTAAGATGTGCTCGAGAGAGAGTGATGAAGAAGTGTGTGCGCTTGGAAGCGAGTGATCGTGTGATGACTCTGTTTGAGTCTTTTTGGTAGCGTCGAGTCTGTGAAGTGTCGCGTCGCACAGTGAGGTTGGAGTTAGATAGGTGTATAGTGATTTGTGTCGAGCAAGTGTAGGTTTGTGGTGTAGGAGAGAGGTGGCGGTGAGAGACTTGTGCGTGATGATGTGTGTAGCTCACTCTTAGTCTGAGAGAGAAGATGAGTTTTAGTGAAGAAGAGTGAGGGTGTGATGTCTGATAATGGAATAGCAGACGTATATGTATTGAGCGCTGTCGAGTGTTCGCGCTAGTGCGCTAGCGCCTAGAAAATATGTTCAAGCTGAGTCTGGGTAAGGAGAGCTGAGGCTAAGGTAAAAGAGGGTCAAAAAGAGAAGAAATAGTAAATGAATCGTGACCAAATGGCCGACCCCCTTAATTAATGGTCAGCCCCCTTATTTTATAGGGTAATGCCCATTTTGAATTAAGGGGGCAGCACCATCTGGTGTTTTCAGACGACCAAACAATTCTTATTTTTTTGCTAAATTTGTAGATAGGTTTGTTTTGGTTTGGTCAATTTGCAGAAAAATCCAATTGTAATATATGCCTGAAATCAAGTATTCTGTATGTGTGCAACAAATAAAATTAGAACAAGGATGGCATAATTATAAAAGCATTAATAATCATTCAAAGATTTAGAGGTTCTAAGAAAGCTTAACAAGTTCATAGTTCTTCCAACTAGTCAGGTTGTCCATCACATCATTAATTAACATCAGCTTAAGTCACAAAAGTCATAAAACCAGTTATTCTATCAAACTAGTTATTCACTAAATCTTCACTTCTTTTTCTTGTTGAAGACTCCTCGCAATGCCTTGCCAAATGACTTGAATCCACCTCTAAGTTCCTTATGCATTTGTTGTGTTTGATTGATCAAGTCGGTTTGACGTTCGAATAGAAGATCATCATTTTCTTCAAAAAGACGTTGGGAAACATCATATTGTTGGTAATTAAGAGGTCCGAGAGAGTTTAGGTAAGTGGTAGGAGATGGGGTACTAGCACGAGAAGCACCATCATCCTCATCATCTCCTTGGTGAGATAAAGATCCACAGTTATGATGGGCAGAGGTTGAAGAGACGGAGTGACGGGCTTTTCCACGATCACTTCAGGGTCGACGGGTTTGTCTCAGAGCAAGTGGACACATGACTCGTTCAACGACATCGTAGATGCCATTGTCATGATGAGGGTAAAGTTCCTTTGACATTTCGAAAGAGACGTGTCAAGAACATACCATAGGAAGATGGGCTTTTAAGGTGTTGGCTACGTGCTATTTCAATTCTTTTAATAAAGAATAGGCAGTGATTTTATTATTGCTCAGCTATCATACTATTATATTATTTTGAGCAAGGCAAGCCGGGAGATAGTCCCGGTGTCCTCCTAGTCCGAACACATTCTCATAAATGAGTTCATTACATTTTTTTTATGTCTTGTCTAAATCTTTGGTCAAAAACTCTGTTTTGGAGAAAGAATGAAGTTTTTGTTTGATTTTGCGGTTAATCAGGCTATAGTTGAAAAAAAATAAAAATTTGAGAAATTGATGATTTTTTTCAGGAGTGGGATGGTCTCGGTCTGATATGGACCTTTAGTGTCTTTGGGTGTATGCAATAGGCACCAAGTTCCCATTCATTTGTGAATTTGGCTTGACCCGTTTAATGGGATTCATGAGGATTTGACGATTTGTTAGAGAGGTGTGAGTGATTAAATTTCATTTTGAATCATGAAGGAGATAAGAATGACGCCGGAGTCATCTCTTTGAAGAGTGACTTGACTATAAAAGTCTAGAATGAAACGAGGAACAATTGGCTCATTAATTTCATAGATACAATTGAGACGAATGTTAGAAAAACAACGATCGATGTGATCAGATGTGTAGTAAAGTTGATCAACAACTCTACCCTCATGAATACATCGATCTTCGATAGGTTTGTAGAAGCGTGCGAGTGAAGGAGAGAGACGGGTGTTTGAGACTTACTTTTGGAATAGTTTAAGACGGAGTCAGAGTGGTATCACCACTGTTGCGCGCGCCTTGTTTGTCAACTAACAAAGATATCAACGAAATATAATTATTTAAGAATATAAACAAAATAAAAAAATAAAGTTTTGAAAAACAACAAATGTGGGACAAGGATTACTTCGACTCTAAAAATAAAAACCTAAGAAGTAATCCATATGTTTCTTAATTTATTTTTCATTTATCTTGGGGCGTAGAATAATATAGTGTTGTTATATATTTCAACATCTCGGAAATGACCCAAACAACTCCCTCTATCGATACAGACTTGACTTATAAGTGTTGAAAGATATTACAGCTATGGTGTATATTTTGTTGTCAAATATTATTTCATAATTTTTTGATTGGAGAGAGTTAAATAGTTTTTGTTTTGACTCAACTTCATATGTTTTAAATAAACATTAAACCCAACGCCCCTTTTTTTATACTTTAACCAATATGTTTTACTTATTTATATATATGAATAATTATATCTTGATGACTGATACAAGTTAGTTTGCGTTTATACAAGTGACAAAAATATAATGATGGTCATTTCGACTCTAAAATCGATCCTAAGAAAACAGCAAACACCACTTTTTTTTTTATAAAACTATATCCATTGATTTATAAAAATATGTCTTTAGGAAGTAGTTTCGAAGACAATGTATATTCATTTTAACGTGTTTTTGGCGTGAATCGAACATTGTATTGAATTTTTGGTTTTAAATTCCAATGCCGGGTTTTCGAAAAAACATGTATATAAATTTTAAAATTCAACGATTTAGTGACTTAATCCTAATGACTAGTTTTGAAATCTTATGACTACGGAATCATTTTAGTTATAGTATTTCCTAAGACTTAATCCTTAAAAATAAAAAATATATAAAAGTTATGAAAAATACCCCAATTTTGATTTAAGGGCAAAATTGGATGAATTGAAAAGAAAAGTGTAGGAAAATCTTACAATGGAGGTTGCTAATTTGATATTGGCGTTTGCCCCTTGGAATTTTGAGTCGAATGAGTGTTTGGAAGGTGTTGGGTGTTGGTTTTCGTCCACACTGCGGAGGGGAGAGAAGAAATTTTAACATGGGTGTTTGGTTAGCGGTGTTGCAGAAGGAAAGGGCTGTTGGCGATTTAATTAGGCCGGAACCCTATAATTATTTGGGCGGCCGCCACTTTTTACATGTCGTTTACATTAATTTTAAGGCTGGACGCCTACTGAGAAAAAAAATTGTTTTTCGATTTTGACTAGTTTTGTAAATGTACAATTATCAAAATACGTCGGGAGCTACTAGTAATATTATTTTAGATAATCTAGTTGTCGAAAGAATGAAGTTGAAGACGAGAGAAAAATACTTGACACTTTTAATTAACTTTTCGTTAAGTTAAGTAAACTTAAATAATTTCCAATGAAACAATTAAGTTGTCAAGATTTTTGGATCGAGAGGTGGTTTAGAGATGATTGACGAAATTTAATTGACATTTTAATTAACCTTTCGTTAATTAAAAATACTTTGATTACTTCGGATGAGATAATCAAGTTGTCAAGCCGAGAGAAGATTTAACGAGGATTTAGTGACGTTTTCAATCAACTTCTTGTCAATTGAATAAATTAATTACTTCGGATGAAATAATTAATTGTCACGATTTGTAGTATTTGAGAAATGATAAATATGTGACGATAGAATAATAGAATGGAGTTAGAGCTTGATGAGAGGATTTCGATAGACATAGTTTATTGTAGACATGTAGACGAGGCGGGCGTCGTAGTCGAAGGGAGTTTGTTTCATCCATAGTGTTTTGATGTCATGCCTTTCCAGCGTAAGATGTAAAACTAATCCTACTTCTATGTTAATAATTTCCCACTAACTCACTTTTCTTCATCTACGTGAGTTCGCTACTAGTGGACATAGAAGATTTCCATTTTATAGAGGTACGTAGAGAATCCTAATTCAACTACGTGAGAGATGAGTTCATAATGAACAAATTCTCTTAGTTCTAGAAAACCAACAAATAACATTTCTAGTGACTACACTATTTCCTCAAGCTTAAATTATATTCTATTAACTATAATTTATTTGTTTAGCATATACTACATGTAGCATAATGATATATAATCATTTAACATTTAACACATAATCTAAATTCTAAGGAGTATGAAAAGAAGACATACCTTTGCCTACAATGTATTTTCTTCAACATCTTTAAGTGAGCAAGCTTTGAAGGAGAATCTTTTAGTAAACCCATCATAAGATTTTAAGAATGTATTCACTCGTCGGATTCCAAGAAATGTTCATGAACAACTCTACTAAAATGTTGTAACGACTCAACCACTTGGTCCCCAATGTCTCATGGGTCCAAAATTGTTAGTCCCGAACATATTTTGCATATGTTGCATTTGATTCGGATACATATAGGGTGGACATATTCCCCACGGAGAGAAGTTTGGTTGTTGTGAATAATTCCACATTGAATGATTATTATTAGGGTAATTTTGTCTAACTTGATCTCTCTTAGGTTGTGGTGTTTTTGACCGAGGTTGAGAGTTATTAGTTCTTTTGGAGGGAGTCTTAGATTAGTGTTAGGGCTTAGTAAATCCAACTCTGGGTTTTAAAGAAGGTTTATAAAAACGTTTTACTTCGTCGTCGCTTGCAATGGGTATTTTAGTATTTCGTTTATAAAACATTAAATTTTGTCTTGGGCTTGATGATTAATTCTAAAACTTTTTCTTTAGACTTCAACCATCTTGTTATTTAACAAAATTCACTTGTTTAGACATTACTAGTTGATCCTTTGGTAAAAATTAATCCTAGGGCCGAATTATACACCGGAGGTTTTTAAGATTTAACATTTTCCTAAGAGATTTTTACTATTATTAAAATGATTAAGCTTAGAAATTTCTTCCTTAAGTTTTTCATTTTCAAATCTAAGGTCTTGACATATTTTACATTCTTCATTGACCTCTTTACCTTTTTCTATTTTAGATAGTTTATTTTTTAGTTCTAGTACTTCATTTTCTAATCTATTTTTAATTTGTTTTAGTGATTTATTTTTAGCCATGACTTTTAGACCTATTTTGCATAGTCGATTATATTCATTATCTAAGTCTTTTTCATCTAACGATGATTGATCATCACTAAAAAATTTGGTTTCGGAAAGTACCTCATTAGAAGCTTTAGCCATAAGACATTTTTCGTCTTTAGTCTTTTCTTCTTCTCTCGTCGCTATCACTCCATGATCTTCCAACTACAAATGGCTTTTGTTTGCTCAATCTTCTCGATTAGTCTTTGGACCTCTTCCGATTTGGTGATTTAAATCCCCCTTTAAAACAGTGTTCTTTAGCCTCTTTGCCATTTTTGACATCATGTGGTTGTCTTAGAATCTTCCTCGTCTTTTGAAATTTCTTGAAGTCTCTCTACGGTCATGGCGTATCTTCGTTTCACTATCGAAAGTCGAACTATCTTCATAACTGATTCCTTTTGGCTTTTCAAGGCAGAGATTATTTTTGTTCTCTTTTTGCCTTTGACCACTTCGGAATCATTCTTAATTATTACTTCATTAAACTTTTCAAGTTTTTAATAAAGTTCATTAAGTGATAGAGATGTTAAATCCTTTGATTCTTTAATAGCCGTAACCTTTGCGCGCCATTTAGGATGAGTTCCCTTAGTAATTTCATAACATATTCTTGTAGGAAAAACCTTCATCTCAAGTTCTTTTAAGACTAGTAATAATTAGTGTAAATCTAGCAAAAGCTTTATCTATTATTCCTCTTTTGGAATTGTAAATTGTTCTTATTTTGACCAAGAAGATCTATTTTATTTTCTTTAATTGGACTTTACCTTGGTGAGTGATTAACAAAGTATCCCAAATTTCTTTTGCGGTTTTGCACATAAAAATTCTTTCGTATTTTTTACGTGGCAGAGCATTATAAATCACCATTTTAGCTTCATTATTTTTAGCAAGTTTTTTTTAAGATCATTGTTTTGTTTATCATAAGTTTAGTTTCCATCCTTTTTAGTTTCGGATTAATTGAATAGGAGGAAAATCACCCCCACATAGTAAAAACATGCTATCGATCTTGATCTTTTGATTTCACATAAGTTTCGAATATATTTTTCCAATAAATAAATCCATCACTTTCAAATAGTGGTGGTCTTTGCATAGATTTCCCTTTTAAATATTTTTTCGATTCCATAGATCTATCAAATTTTAAAGTACAATTTATTTTATAAAGGTATTGTTTGACGTGGATCCTGATACCAATTGTAGAAAACTGTAGGGGGGGTTGAATATTTTTACCGCTTTTTTAAATCTTTATGTTATGTTTCTCTTTATTAAATAAATTTTAGATTCGACGTTTGTGTGATCTCAATTTGTGCACAATATTGAAAATACATATCGGTAAAGTAATTGATCAAGTAATATGAAGACAAAGATAAGAGTAGATAGATAAACCACAACACAAGGTTTATAGTGGTCGGTAACGAAGCACTCTCTTCGCCTTACTCCACTCCTCGAGCACCAAACTCGAGGAGTTTTCTTCACTATGTAAACAAACTTCTTTAGGGAGAAACGTACATCAACTTAGCTTACACCAATTTACGACATTTAATTGAAATGGTCGAGTTCTAATCTTAGCTTGATCCAATCTATCACAACTAACACACCTCTTCTCGACAATTCATAACTTGGCTTCACTATACAATTCTCATCTTCTTCACAATTCACTTCACCAGAGACCTACTATGAATCACACTATTCTATCACTATTTATAGATCACCCGATTTAACTATACTTACTATGTCACAACAATTACGTATTGTATACAACTACTAATTACTCACTTCACATTACACACAAATGATTTTACATAGATATAACACAACTACACAACTTACTCAACTTTACTATTAAACTACTTCTTGATTTGCTGATAAGAAGTATTACTTCTCCTGGCGTTGAGGATCAAGCTTGAGAAACACTTTGGAAACAAGGCTTTTATGATTAAATGATCAAAGGGAAGAAACGGAAAGTATAAACTAATTTAGAACAGAAAAAAGAGTTTGGGCAAAGGTGAGAAAAACAGTGGGGTATAGTACTAGTATTTATAGGCAGCTGAGTGGCTTTCTGTTGGAAGTCCCCTTAAATAGGGTCGGTCCCCTTAATTATTATGGGACCGATCTTATATTTAAGGGGGCCGCCCACAGGACCAGACGCTCCCTTTTTTGTCTTTTCTAGGGGAGGTGTTTTCTGAAACATTTCTAGCCGTTTTTAGGTAGAAAATTTGAATTCAAAATATTTATTTTGAATAAAACATTTCTTTTAAATCCAAAAATGTTTTGTAAAGTTGTAAAAAAGTTGTGATATTTTTATAAAAAATGTGAGTTGATTAAAATTTCTTTTGATCATAAAAATGCTTAAGCATATTGTTTTATCTCCATTACTTTTAAGTGATTATAATATTTCAAAATGAAATATTTACAACTATTACATGTATACAATAATTTTTCCATTAATCGTTTTTACATTTTGTGTTATCAAACGTAGGAGGGATCAAAAAAATTTATAACGTTTTAGACTGTATTTCTATCAACAATATACATCTCGATTTTGATTTTCCATATATCAACAGATATAATCGATCCTTCCAAGTATTTATGGGTTAAGTTTAGCGAATTGAACTTTAAATATCATCTCTTTTGATGCATTTTCTATTTGTCTTCCTTTTTTTTCTTACATAATCCTCGGTGCTTAATCCACCGTCTTCACATATCATATTTTCCGGGAAATTTTTCTTTTAAACACTTCATCTTCGGACACATTATAATTAATGCCGAAAGTATCAAAATACACGAGCTCCAATATTTTTCCATTGCATTGTGCAATTTCGATCATAACAGAGATAGAAATTTCACTTTGACCCAGAAATTACCAAAATTTAAACAATAGCAACTAGCAACTTTGATTAAGTACGATTAATCTACAGGGTTAGGCATGATGTAAAAGGTGTAACGAAAATTACATTTGGTGTGAATTTGACAGGAATGTTTCAACTGCCTTTTCTAAGGATTTACTTCATTTGTGAGAGTAAGCAAAGGGTTACACGGTATTTAACTAACCAGTGTAGTGAGTTTATTTTACAAATTTAGGAGTTTTGGTGTATTCCTAGAAATTTACCCAGTTAAAATGTTCCATCTAAATCCATAGTACTCCTCATTGTGGTCATCGTGTGTTATACAAAGCCAAGTTCTAAAGTCAACTACATCTTCGGCACACTCAATAAAATTTTGTGGAATTTTTAGTAATCGTTTAGAAATGGAATAGGCTTAATCTTACAATTTGGCATCAAGGATTATAGTGCGCGAGGTCATGTAACTAGTAATTTTTACAAAAGTTATGCTAGAAATTTTTTTAAATTTGGCATAATTTAAGCATATAGCATATTATTTGTAAAAGAAAGGACAAGTATGCGTTCTAATTCTCCATCCCCTCACTTAAATTATACAACATCCTCATTGTATAGATAAAGATTAAAAACAGGAATTAAAAGAATTAGAATGAGAAACTCCCCTGATATTTGCTCGGTAATGATTCTCCATGTTAATTAAATGAGCAAGAATGTGTGTTGTAGAATGCGTCTAAATGCCCGCATGACTACAACACACATGAATACCAGAAAGTAAGCACTCCACCAAATTCGTCATTTATGTTCAGTAAGATCATGTATCAAAACGTAAGAAAGCAAGTGCAATTCTGTCTTCGTTTATTCGTTGGTTAGACTCAAAACAAAAACCTAAGACTGTACAGGTAGTCGATACGCCGTATCCATTCCCCAGGATACGCCGTATTGATACATGTAGGTCATACGTTGTATTCATTTAATGAATACGTCGTATAGACTGTGCTAAAAATAAAGACTGGAAAACGTCCAGAAGGTCTAAAAGTTCTAGTATTTTTTTAGCCTTTGGCCGTTGACCTTAAAGCTTGAACCATTTTTATCGATGATTTCTACGGTTCCATATGGGTACATGGTTTTTACAATGAAAGATCTGGACCATTTTGATTTGAGTTTCCCCGGATGTAACTTCAAGCGAGAGTTAAACAACAAGACCTTGTCTCCATTTTTAAAGTCTTTATCCCCGCGGAGCCTAGAGTCATGCCATTTCTTAGTTCATTCTTTATAGATTTGAGTATTTTTGTATGCTCCATCTCGTAGTTCCATTAACTCGTTTAGCTTCATGAAATGATTTTTCGCTACAGCCGTAAGATCCATATTACATTGAATTAGTGCCCAGTATGCTTTATGTTCGATCTCTACCGGCAGATGACAAGCTTTACCGTAAACCATTCTAAAGGGGGTACATCTTGTTGGTGTTTTGTAAGCGGTTCTAAATGCCCAAAATGCATCGTTAAGCTTTTCAGACCAATCCTTGGGGTTATACCCGACCGACCTTTCTAAAATGCATTTAATAGCTCTGTTGGTGACTTCGGTTTGTCCATTAGTCTGAGGGTGATATGCTATTGATATTTTATAAGTCACCTCATATTTCAGCAAAGCTTTTTCTAGTTGAGAGTTACAAAAATGTGTTCCCCTATCACTGATTAAGGCTTTAGGAACCCCAAATCAGGCAAACAACCCTTTTAGAAATTTAACCACTACACGAGCATCATTTTGTAAGGAGTGCTTGAGCTTCAACCCATTTAGACACGTAATCCACCGCTACTAAAATGTATTTGTTACCCCTTGAGTCAGGAAAAGGTCCCATAAAATCTAGTCCCCAAACATCAAATACTTCACACACCTGAATATTGTTTTGAGGCATCTCATTTCGTAATGATATGTTTCCCGATTTTTGACATGCATTGGACTTCATTACATAATCTTTAGCATCTTTAAAGATACTGGGCTAATAGACTCTTGTTTCGTAAACCTTTCTCCCTGTAACCAAGGCACTGTGATGTCCCCCAGTTAGACCAGAATGGCAGTGTGCCAAAATTTCTAGGATTTTGTCTCCAGCTACGCATCTTCTCATTACATAGTCTGGACATAATCTAAATGCGTATGGTTCGTCCCAAAAATAGTTTCTCGCTTGAGAGAAGAATTGTTTTCTCCTTTTCGGTGTCCATTTTGGAGGTACCACTTTTCCGACAATGTAGTTGACATAATCCGCATACCATGGCTCTTCTTCATTAAGATTGGCCTTTAATATCATCAAATGCTCATCGGGAAATTTATCAGCGATTTCTTCTTCTGCTAATTCCCCCATATTTTGATTCTCAAGTCTTGACAGGTGATCAGCATACAAGTTTTCTGCCCCTTTTTTATCTTTTATTTCAATATTGAATCCTTGCAGAAGCAGAACCCATCTGATAAGCCTTGGTTTGGTATCCTGTTTACTGAACAAATACTTCGAAGCAAAGTGATCAGTGTAGACTACATTTTTTGATAAAATAAGATAGAGGCAAAATTTATCAAAAGAGAAAACTACTACAAGAAGTTCTTTTTCAGTGATGGTATAATGTGCTTGGGCATCGTTCAAAGTTTTGCTAACATAATAGATAGGTTTAAATTTCCCGTCTAATCTTTGTCCTAAGACTGCCCCTACTGAAAAATCACTGGCGTCGCAGATTAATTCAAAAGGCACACTCTAATCGAGAGATATTATAATAGGCGCGGTGGTTAAATTTTCTTTTAATTTATTAAATTCTTTCTTACAATCTTCAGAAAAATCAAATTTCTGTCTTTCATTAAAAGTTGGGTCATTGGTTTAGAAATCATGGAAAAGTCTTTTATGAATCTGCGAAAAAACCCAGCGTGTCCCAAGAAACATCTAACACCCTTCACATTTTTCAGATAAGGTAATTTGGCTATCACATCAATTTTAGCTTTATCAACTTCGATTCCCTTCCCAGATATTTTTTGTCCTAAAACAATACCTTCTTTTACCATAAAATTGCATTTTTCCTAATTTAGCATAAGTTTGGTCTCTTCACATCTACCGAGCATTTTATCTAAATTATTAAGACATTGGTCAAAAGAATTACCGAATACCGAGAAATCGTCCATGAAAACTTCCATAAAATCTTCCACCATGTCATGAAATATTGCCGTCATGCATCTTTGAAAAGTTGCTGGAACGTTGCATAATCCGAACGGCATCCTCCTGTAGGAACAAGTTCCATAAGGACAAGTGAAAGTTGTCTTCTCTTGATCTTCTGGTGCGATTGGAATTTGGAAGAATCTTGAAAAACAGTCAAGAAAACAATAATACTCATTTCCAGATAAACGTTCTAACATTTGATCAATAAAAGGGAGAGGAAAATGATCTTTTCGCGTTGCGTCATTCAGTTTACGATAATCAATGCACACGCGCCATCCTGTAACTGTGCGAGACGGTATTAATTCGTTGTTGTCATTTAAAACCACGGTCATTCCGCCTTTCTTTAGGATGGCATGAATAGGGCTTACCCATGGACTATCCGAGATCGGGTAAATTAATCCTAAATCAAGTAACTTAACGAGTTTGTTTTTAACCACGTCTTGGACTTTTGGATTTAAATGTTGCTGGGGTTGAATGACAGGATTGAAGCTTTCCGCCATTAAGATCTTGTATGTGTAGAATGACGGACTTATTCCTTTTATATCTGACATCTTCCAAGCTATTTCTCCCTTGCGTTTTTCTAATACCTGCAAAAGTGAAACTTTCTCTTTTTTTGTTAGTTGGGATGAGATAATTACTGGACAAGATTCATTTCCATTCAGGTACGCGTATTCTAAGTGGGAGGGAAGGTCTTTCAGTTCTGGTCTTTTTCGTCGATTTCGTTGGCGCTAGCAGAATAGAGGTGCTCGTTTTGCATTTTTTTGGGCCCCTTTATTTCCTATGACTCTGAATAGGGCGTATTAACTTGTTTGATACGTCGTATAGGTGTTTCGGACCCAGAGCCGTCATCAGCCTTACCACAACTTTCTAAATTGGATTGATCGATGCTCTTCTCCAGGTTATTGACCAGAAATGAGTCTAATTGGTCGAATAACTCCTGGGTTTTCAAATGTATAGTTGTATCCAAGTAATCAATCCCATAGCATTCATCGTCCTCGGTGGGAGGTCTTTTTATTGATTGGTCTACATCAAAAATTACCTCTTCGTTGCCTACCCTTAGTGTTATATTTTTATTAAATACATCTATCATTGCCCGGGCTGTTGCTAGAAATGGTCTTTCTAAGATTATCGGAATCATAGAGTCTTCCCGCATGTCCAAGATAACAAAATCGAAAGGGAGGATGAATTTACCAATTTTAATAAGTATGTTTTCTGCTATTCCCCGCAGATACTGAATGGACCTATCTGCTAGTTCTAAGCTCATTCTTGTAGGTTTAGGTTCCCCAAGGCCTAACTTCTTATACATCGTATAAGGCATTAAGCTGATACTAGCTCCTAAATTTGCTAAAGCATTATTGATATGTAAATGACCAATATCGCAAAGGATAGTAAAACTTCTTGGGTCTTTTTCTTTAGATAGGAGTTTATTTAGCAATACTGCTGAGCATCTCTCGTTTATTGTTACCGTGCAAGCCTCCTCTAACCTGGTTTTGTTTGATAGTAGTCCCTTCAGAAATTTGGCGTACTTTGGCATTTGGGAAAGGGCTTCGGTGAATGGCATGTTTATGTGGAGCTGTTTCAGATTTTCTAAGAACTTTCATTGTTGGGCTTCTTCTTTTTCTTTCTTTAACCTGTAGGGAAAAGGAATTAATGGTGTCAGTGTCTTAACAGTTTGTTCTTTCATTTCTTGAGGTTTTGTCTTGATAAGGACTTCATTTGGTTCTACGAGCTTATCATGATGAAGTACTGAAGGTTTTTTATTTCATTTGTGTCGCGAATGATTTTGGTTGTTGTTTTCCCTCCTCTAGTAGTCACACCTTTGACTTCATAATTTGATAATTAAGCATTGTTAATTGCTTTTGACAACCCGTATACCTCGAATTTAAGCTCGCTTAGTGACATGTTTCTTTCATTTAGTAAGAGTTCGTTGGTTGTTTTGAACTCTCTAATGAATGCCCTCATTTCCTCGTGTTCTCGTCTTCCTTCGTTGATAAACTTGTATAACATTTCTTCCATTGTTAGTTTCCTTTGGGAATAGGAGAACTGGAAAGGGTGGAATCCAAATGATGTTCCTGGCATAAAAGACATGATAAGTGCAATACGTTCATATTAGCAAAGAACATAGAGATCTTTAAATACTGCTATTTGTTAGAACGACTCAAATATAAGACACTTTAATGCTATTATATACAAACAGAATTAAATTTGTTGTGATTAATTAATATTATTCTAAGATTGATGGTTAAGAAATACAGTATTAAAGATTGAAAGAGTGTTTAACTATTTTAATCTCGACAACAGCGCGTCAAAAACTTGATGTGTTGTCGTGTAGGGTCTCTAATAGTTTATTGTACATTTTACAATGGTTTTAAAATTTATATTTAGCCGTACTTTATCTTTTTTACTAAAAACAACACTTTACGGGCAGTGTACCCGTTCGGGTGGCGTTTTCTATGGTAAGTAGGGTGTCTAACATAGAGTGAAAGGTTGTTTAACCTTAATATTCTATCAGTATTTTAATTAAATATATAATTAGCTAATTTACTAAATTGCTGTTAAACCTATGCTAAAACTAGTTCTAATGATAATGGGGGTTTTCAGCCTGAGAGACTGGCACAAAGTTTATATTGGACTAGAGATGACAATATGACTAATTAAATACACAATAAACATAGCAAGTAACAACAATCTGAAGATTAAAAGAAAGCGGTAACAGAGCAAATGACAAGTAAAACTAAATTTTTAGCAAATTTAATCAAACGATAAATAAATGTTGGTATGTTTGTTTAGTGCAATGATTACGAATATCTCAAGCAGCCTATATCATTCTTAAAGACTTAGGGGACCAATACATCTAAGGACTGGACATCTCGTTGAATAGATATACTGTCAATCAATTATCGTATCCGCAATAACAGAATCTTTTAGTTAATTATAATACTATATAGGGATTAAAAGCAATGGTGATCTGTAGAGAGACCCTAGCCATACGGGACTTTACCACTTAATGATTGGACGGTTATTTGTCTATATTTTGGAGAGTCTTGGCACATTTGTAGGTATTAAACTTTAGTTGATGTTCATTTGGAAGGGCCATCAACAATGTACCTCTTGCCTTTAACTCATTCTTCCTTGCTAACTTCTCCTCTGCAGTTGTAGGAGGATATGTTTGCTCAACACCATCAACAGTTCTCTTTGGTGGAGGTGAGTCTCCATTTACTATTACTTCCCAAAGAGCATAATCTGTCATTAGGAAGTATTGTTCTATCCTCATTTTCCAAAGCTCAAATTCTCCTGGATTGAGCACTGGAAGTTTTGCAGCAGCAACCATTGGTGAAGATACTGCCTCCATGTTTTCACAAACAAATAGATCTGGTAAGTGTAGATTGTTTCTTCTTATTCAAAGTTTCTCAACAAGCTCTGATACCACTTGTTGATCCCACTTGAATAGATCTTGCTTAGCTTGTAAAAGGCTTAGTTGTATTGAATAAATCCAAGACAACTATAGTAGAAACTTTGATTGAATATATCAAAGACTATGCGGAATCTAGTCTATGATACCAAGAAGAATAAACAATGAAACAGTAATAAGTAAGATTGTATAATACCAAACTTTAAGCCTCAATATATTAATACGAACACTCTTGATAGTGTTAGGGTTATACAAAACCTTGAAGCTATAAACGACTGTATGTGAAGATGAGATGTCTAAACTAATGCCTTAGGGTCTCCTTTTATACACCAAGGAACCCTAATGGGCTTACAACAAATTTTCTATACATACATATCTTTTTCTAAAATATCTCATTCTTATCACATAAGAAGTACTAACATATACACTAACAGTAGAAACTCTTCTAGCAGTAGTAACTAATACTAGCAGTAGTAACTTTACAACTAGCAGTAGTAATGACTTAGAATATTTCCTGCAGTAGAAACTATAACCAAGAGTAGTAACTTCCATAACTGGCAGCAGTAACTTCAACAGCACTAAGATGTCTTTTAATCCCAACAATCCTCCCCTAAACTTGAAGTTCACCTTATGAATCTTCAAGTTTCTTGATTAAAAGCTTTATCTTTACTAGGAGGATGTATCCAAACACTCTTCTACTTCTTAAGCTGTGATCTTGTAAATTCAAAAAGTTCATAAGCCATTTCACACTCACGATCAACTTCTAGCTTCCCACTCAACATTCTTGAAAGCATTTATGGTGTAAGAGGATATTTCTTTTCAACCATCATGTGAATAGTAATTTTAGTATCCATCAATAATACATGAACTCCACATGAATCATATAACCTCCAGCTTATCAATGTGTAGTCTTGTTAAGCTTTCTAGATTTCATCTTCCTTACTTGATTCAAATAAAGTTATGAGATCTCCCTAAAGCAATCTGTCATATCCTTCTGGACTTGTTGTCTCAAATCTTTCATTTACCAGCCTGTATAGATCTAACACATCTTGTCTGTCAAAATCATCAAGCATTATAGTAAATATCTTGTAAAATTTAGTACTTCCATCAGCCTTGATGATCTCATAATACATCTTGTCTTCTGTTAGAATGTGTGTCTTCCAGTCAACTATTGGATATTATGTAGCTAATGATTCAACATTGATAGCTTCATCATCTCTTGGAACTATCTCTAAACAAAGTTTAAGTTCTTCCTTTTCTGCATCATCCTCTAGCTTTTGTCTCTTGACACTTTCTTCATCAAATTCTTTTCTTGTTCTCTTCTTACTTCCTTCTTCCTGGCTTTTACTTCCTTCCACCATCTCTGAATCCATAGGAACAAATGAATCTATCCACTTCATAGCATTGTCAAATAACATCTAAATTTCTTCAAAACTTTTGTTCTTCAACTAACTATGCTTGCAATTAGCCATATTTTTCAAATAAGTACACATTTGATTCCTCTTTTGAGCTTTGGTTGGTGGTTTTCTTCTGATTTCTTCAGCTTTTAGCTTCGCAAAGTGCTTCTTCCTTTTGTCCATAAGCTCTACAAACAGTTTTGATCTTTCTTCAATGGTTAACTCTCCTTGTTCTTCTGTTTGTAGTCTCTGAGCTAACTCATAATCTGCCTCCATCATAGCTTGAGTATTATCCCATGAAATTAAGTTAGCCTCTTCTTCTCTTTGTCTTGCTAGATTTTCATCTTCTTCTAATTTAGCCTCTAATTCTTCTGCAAGTCTTTTTGCCATTTCTTCATCAAGCTTGATCTGGTCCTTCTTCTTTGATGGCTTCTCTAGCTCAATCATTTTAGCTTTTCAATTGTATTTTGGATCATGTTATGGAGGAGGTACTGGTTGTCTTGTTCTAGACTCACTAGATTCTTGTATAGTTACTCCTCTTGTTGGTTTGAGAGCAGTTTCACTAGATACTCCTTTTTCCTTTGATCTTTCTTTTAATTTCTCACTTTTCATTTACATAAGAGTCTGAGCAATTGTGAGATCTTCATCTTCAATAAGAATTGTTATTGTTGGAGGAGTACTTGGTTCAGCAGTACTAACAGATACACCAGCAGTAGTAATTGGTGTACTTGCAGTAGTAACATCAATATCATGATCATACCTCCCCCAAGTCTCTGCATCCTCTTGAATAAATGAAATCTCTTCATCTTTATTAATTCCATTCCTATCATGTGCATCCTCCTGATCACCCAAACTTTTATCAGCAGAAGACTCTATCCTGACTTTGAATGACATCCTCTTGAGTTGTGGAGTTCTTGCCTTTTTCTTCTTTTCCAACTTCTTGACTCTCTTCTTTAGATTAATAATTTCTAAATCCTGAGCAGTCTTGATATTCTCCAAGGCAAGAACCCTGTCAGATAATTTTGTACAAATTTCCATCAATTCATTTAGTTTCATTCTGCCATCCCCACGTCTAAGTGTGTTAATGTGTTAACTCCAAAGAGAGGTAGATCATTAGTCACTCCCCTTTTAATAACCTCTAAACAAAGTTTGAGCAGGTCTGTCCCCCAATATGGTATCTTGGCGCCTGGGACCACTACCTAAACCAGTTCCCTAAGGAATAGGCTCATTAAGTGTTGTCATAGATTGGGTCCTAATTATGTTACCACTATCTTGCTCTGCATCTAAGCTAGCAGCAGTAGTGGCAGCCTGTTCCACACTGTCTCCCTCTCCTTATGGACAGTCTCATCTGCTACAATGGTAGTAGGTACACTAGACTGAGATATCTCAGTGGCCTTTCTTTTGGTTTTCCTATGTTTGTGGGTCTTTTTAGGGTGTGGTGATGATGCAATAAGAGGGATTGGTTCAATATTAGATGGGGAAGCAATAATAGGTGTGTGTTGGGGTTTAGTGGTCCTGAACCTTCACCCTCTACTGCTTGTGGTTGTATCAACATAGTAGCAAACAATGGTGTAATTGTGCCTAAAAAATCTTTTTCTTGCCTTCTCATGTTTGCAAAAACCTTTTTAATATGAGAAGGTATATCATATTCAACATTAAAAACTGCTTCAAAATTTTCAATTTGATTGTTCAAAAATAGTTGTAAAAACCTTGGATACATTAAAAACTTTTTAGAATTTGGATCAAAGTTTCTTAATATACCATCAAAAATCAATTTAGAAAAATTAAATTTTTGATTCTTAGCCAAACATATAACTGCAGATGCAATATTTGTACCAAATTCATTCCAAGCAGTTGATTTTGAACTTAAACATTGCAAGATGGAATGTCTAAGATACTTCCATTAAGGGGAAAATAAGATTTATAAAAAGTAAGTTTATCAGAAAGATTTGCTCATTATCCAGCAATCGAGGTTATCAAAAAATTAGTATTTGTGATTGACAAGCATATACCATCTATATTAAAATTGAGTCTCTCTCAAGATGATTTCTGATATTACTATTGTTTGCCATCAACTTTGTCTTTCATCTATTGACTATTTTGATCTTTGCAGGTAGGCCAAAAAACTGTCTTTCAATATATGTCACATAGATTGTTGACTTACAGTTAAGCATGTCTGATAAAGGCTAGCTATCAGAAAGTCATTCTTATAAAATTAGCATTCTCTGTGAATTTTTTCACAAGTAAGGACCTGTTGTAAGAATTAACAAATTTTAGAGCCTCCATGAATGATATTGTTGAAGTCGGTGATGAAATTGAGTTTGGGTTTGTAATTTAGAGAGTATTAGAAGATTAATAACGAATATGGTGTGATCGTATGCGCTTAAATAGGTATTAAAGAACCTATACGCGAAGTTTTCGTTTTATAGTCAAAAAATACCCTCAGCAGTTGTAACTCCAACAGTAACCTAGAAGTAGTTTGTAGCTTGGTAGCATAACTTTTGCCTTGCTATGTTACTAACGTTTTCCTGATAGTTACTAACTTTGCCCTAGCAGTACTTAAGTAATGCAATCAGAATTAACTTTTGAGTTACCAGTGTAACATTAATTTCCCTTGAGACTTTGCACTCCATTTTCAACCATCCTTTAAGTATAATCTATTGTATTTTAACACAATTAACCTCCCTTTAATCAATACTTCAAGGGTTAAGCATTCTAATACTTGCAACCAGATATTGAAACCTACTAACATCAAATGCTTTTGTGAGTAAATCTGCAACATTGTGATTAGTTTGAATCTTATCACTTGAACTTAAATCTTTTCTTCATATAATCCCTATGAAGTTGTATGTTGTCTTATCTCCAATGTGCTTAGTCTTTGAGTGAAACACTAGATTCTTAACTATGCAGATAGTGCTTTCATTGTCTAATGAAAATCTTTTTCTTTTTTTATCTTCACATTCGTCGTTCATAAAAGTTGTATCCATAATCAAGCAATTGATTTTGGATCCATAACACTTGTCTACAGCAATTTGATGCAGCTACATACTCTGCTTCAGTAGTAGAGTTGGCAACTATAGTTTGCTTCTTGCATTGCCATGAAATCAATTTGCTTCCAAGAAATTGACAACCTCCTGTTGTGGATTTCATGTCTCAACTTGCAACCAGCATAGGTCACTGTCAGTATAAGCTACCACTCAAATGGTGGATTCTTAGGATATCAATTGCCCAATTTAGTTGACCTTTCAACGTATCGAAAGATTTCTTTTCAAAGCATGAAGATGTAAACTTTAGGTGTGACTAAAAATTCTCTATTAAGCAAATCAATACAAAATTATATCAGGCCTTGAAGATGTTAAATACATCAAGGGCCAATCATTGTCTCTATATAAGTGACAATAATATTTCAGCATTTTCATCCTTATCAAAGGCTTTAAGGTCTAATAGATGTACTTTCTGACTTACAGTGAAAAGCCAAACTTTTCAAAATTTCACCACATATTGTCTTGAATGATGAAAAATTCCATCATTTTTCTGTGTTAATCTTGTAGTCCTAAAAAGAGGTAAGCTCGCCCATAGAGATTCATCGGAACTTCTTTATGCATTAATTCTCTAAACTCAGTGCATAAACTCTTTTAGTGATCTAAAATGGTATCATTACATATACATTGAACTAGTAGATATCACTCTTTGCTTTTTAATGAACAACGTTTATCTATTGTTCTCTCTCTGAAATCCATGTCAATAAAATAGTTAGTTAAAATTCTCTTACAAGCTTTAGGAGCTTGATGTGACCATTTAATGCCTTTTCTACCTTATAAACCTCTATCAGGTACACTCTGGAGGGGGATCTTCAAACCCTGGAGGTTGACAGACATAAACTTCCTCTTCAATCTTTCCATACAGAAATGCACTCTTCACATCCATCTGGTACACAACAAAGTCTTTGAATGAGGCATAGGCTAAGAACAGCCTAATTGCTTCAATCCTAGCAACTGGAGCAAAAACCTCATCATAATCTATTCCCTCTTCTTGAGTGTAACCCATGTGAAGGGGGAGGGGCTGGGGTGGGGGGGGGGGTGGGGGGGGGGGGGGGCGGGGGTGGGGGTGGGGCTGGGGGGGGGGTAACACCTAGGCCTGTGTTCTGATGACAATGCCTCTTTATCTTTCTTGTTCATGACATCTATGTAGTCCAATGGCTCTTTTGCCATTTGGTAAAATCATCAAGGTCCAAACTGTTGTAACTTGATGCAGAAGCTTTTGCAGCTTCTATTAGCTGGATCTTTTAATGCTTGGATTACCCTTTTTGGGCTCTGCTTGTGATAAGAAACATGTAAACAGACAATTTTGAGAATCTTTGTGGTTGATCCTCTGTTGCACTGAACTAAACATACCATGTTCAGTCACACTCTTTATCATCCTTCTGGTTTGAGGTACTGAATGTAAATCTCTAATGATTTATTTAAATGGATGATCCTTGTGAATTCTAGTAGTTGGAATAGGGCTGGCAAGCATGAATGTATCAAAATTGTTCATGTCAGCCTCTGCACCAACACCTTCATCATCTTCTGAATAGACAATCTCTTCTAAATTAGGCATATTTGGATCATCAGCACATCTATAAGACTATCTTTCATTCAACAACATTATCCAATTATGCTAGCAGTATTATCAATTGATCTTAACAGTATTAATATTGTTAGTACTGTTAAATTTTCATCCTTCTATTGTTTAATCTTGACTCACTCTGTAATTTGGCACTTCATTTCTTCATATCTTAATCTTTAGATCCTTCTTTTCCCCCTCCCCTGATCGGTTTGAATTCCAAATCAGAGAATCCTTTGAAGTAGGAGGGATTTGGTAGATTTTGAGTACATAAATGGTTGCAGTATTATACTCTTTTGACTAGGTATTATCTTCTTCTCAGCTTGACCTGCATCTATACTTTCTTTGGTACCTGCATTACCATTAGTTTTATTCCCTGCAACAACTGGCTTATAATTTATAGATTTTGTCAGTGTATCAATATCAAAAAGCCATTCTGGTCCACTCCCTATGACAGTAGGTTTATTTTCAAGAAAAGTAATGTGCAAGTTCTCTTCTACTATCATGGTTCTACTGTTAAATACTATAAATGCCTTACTATTCACAGAGTATCCAACAAAGAATCCCTCATCAGCTTTCCCATCAAACTTACCTAGGTTGTCTAAGGTATTAAGAATAGTAACATGATACCCAAATGGTCTCATGAAGCTTAAGGCATGTTTTCTACCTAGAAAAAGTTCATAAGGGGTCTTGTTGTGAGGCTTAATTACTAATACCCTATTTTGTACATAACAAGCAGTATTAACTGCTTTAGCCCAAAAGGTAGTAGGTAACTTTGAATCAGCTAGCATAGTTCCAGCAGCCTCTATTAGTGTTATGTTTTTCCTTTTAGCTACTCCATTTTGTTGTGGAGTCCTAGCAACACTAAATTCTCTCTTAATCCCTTTCATCTCACATCTGATTCAGTTCCATTGTCACATCTGATTATTTTAACTCTGTAATTTATTTGATTTTATATTCCTGTTATAAAAGCCTTAAGGATTCCAATGGTCTCATCCTTAGTTGCTAAAAAGAAAACCCAACTAAATCTACTAAAGTCATCTATGACAACTAGGCAGTACATCTTTTTCATTATACTCTTTACAAAAGTTGGACCAAATAAATCCATGTGTAACATCTGTAAAGGTTGGCTGATTGAGCTCACAGTTTTGGTCTTACAAGAGGCTTTATGTTGTTTTCTTTTTTGACAAGCAACACATGTGTGATCATTTTCAAAAAATTTAGAAGGTAAACCTCTTACAATATTTCCCCTCACAAGTTTGTTCATAGTTTTGAAATTTATATGCCCAAGCCTCCTATGCCAAAGTTTAGATTCATCTAATGTAGCATTTATAAAGAGACAAGTTAGACCTCCTGAAGGAGCAACATTCTTTAAGTCAACACTGCACATGTTGTTCTTTCTGGGAACTCTAAGTAAGACTTGATTTTCATCAAGTAGCTTAAAGTCAGGAGACAAAACAACACATTCAGTGTCTGTAAAAAGAACACTATTCTTCTTGTCACACATCTGTGAGACACTAAAAAGGTTAAACTTAAGCTCCTTAACAAAGTACACATCTTCAAAATCCAATTTACCTGTCCTGATTTTACCTTTACTAGTGATTTTACCTCCTTTGGTACTACCTCCAAAGGAAACAAATCCTCCATCAATTTCTTTATAATTTGAGAGGTGGGACTTGTTTCCAGTCATGTGCCTAGAGCATCCACTGTCAATGACTCCTTTTTCCTGCAATTCTAGTTGTGGATTGCCCTGCACAAAAGATAAGAGAATCAAGCTCTCTTGGGGACCCAAGCCATTACGGACTTAGATCTGCCTTGTGCATCAACATAGTCAAATCTTTTAAAGTTTATTGATGAACCATTATGTCTGGAGACATGATCTAAAACTTTTTGTTTTGGTCTCCAAACCCAACATGCTGAGGCCTTAATAGCATTAGCCTCATGTCCCTTATTATCACTTACTACTGCTTTTAGCCCAACAGTAGTAACATTTCCCCTAACAGTATTAACTTTTTCATTAAAATTACTGTTCTTATTTGTTGTAAACTTGTTAAATGGCCTTCTAACATGTGAATGTGCTCTATTAAAAAAATTTGATGCTGGCCTTGCACAGTTCACTGTTGGTCTTGGGTATGCAGTATTAATTGGTCTAGTTGTATTAAATGCTGCTCTTGAAGAGTTTTGCCTAGCAGTATTAAGTGTTTTAAGGCCAGATTTCATTAAGACTGCTCTTGGAACAAAATTTCTTTTTGAATAAGGGTGAGTCAATCTTTGAGAATTTTGGTGATTCACCCTTTTAGCATTGTTCCATATAGGTTTTTTTTCCATTTTCTTTTCATAGAAATCACAATCTTTGATCAAATGGTTAAAACTGCCACATACATAGCAAGCTTTATTTTTAAACTCAAAATTACTTCCTAATTTCTGAGTCATCAAATTATTCCAATTTCTCTGGTTACCTCTAGGACTATGACTGTTTTTCCTAGGGTATTTAGCTTGCTTATTGTTCTCTATCTTTTTATCAGACTCCTTAGGTGTTTTCACATGCTCATTAGATTTAACAAATTCTACTTTAGCAAAACTAGATTTTCTCTATTTAGACTTAGACTTA
>BQNB010058317.1:0-20000 GCA_026074375.1 Tanacetum coccineum
ATGAAATGCATCTAAAATATGTATATGCATCTAATTAAAAGCTAGAAAACACATTATGATGCATTATAACGCATCTAAGATTTTAGAGATGTATCTAATTTAAGTCGATGCATCTCGGATATGCGGTTATATATACATACATACATAGATATATACATACATACATAGATATATACATATATACATATATATATATATATATATATTGCGACGATCGTGTGAGTCGACGGTATTCTATTATTTCTCTAATTGCGCGACATAATTGTAGGTCGCGGTCGAGTATTTATTGATTGATACTCTGTGGTTATTGGTTGTTGATCGTCGTCTTCGATCAAGGTGAGTTCATAGCCTCGCTTTTAAATCTTTTGAATGTTTTATAAACCCGCGAGGGGGATACATGCTTGTTTTGCAAATTGAACACAAGTGGTTTTTGATATGTGGATGGGATTTCATTGTTGTGGGTATTTGATAAACCGAGTCGTGTTGTGACTTGTTTAGAATTATTTTTCTAAAACTGTTTGGGGACCTGTGTAACTCTAATCTTTTAATAAAATCGAATGTGATACATATTTTAAAATGTCTCTTTTGAGGTCGTTTCTTGTAACTCGTGTATATGAACTATGAAGTAGCACCCCAATGTTGTATTCCACTGCGTTCTGAATTTTGGGGGTGTTACAATTCACTACCCCCATAGCAGCAAAATCTAAGACTTTAGGAGCTACTTATGTAGTTGCAAAATCTATATTAAGCGTTGCTAAAACCCCAACAGTAACAAATAAGGTCTCTAGTGTACTACCACTGTCCCCTGCTTCTAGTCAAAATAGGACACTTAGTAATTACATGAAAAACAAAATTGCAACAAGTAGAAAGTGACAGAAATGGTATAGATACCAACAAAACTTTAATTGGACACCCAAGAGTAAAACTGCTCAATCACTTTCTAGTGAAACAAAGAGTCGTATTCGTGTTCGTTCTACATCTAACACACCGGTTACCACTTAGAAATGGTATCCAAACTATCCACTCTTCCATCGACATTTGTTTCATGTGATGCAGGTGATCCAACTCGTCCTTTGTATTGTTGATAGTGAATGCTCGAAGCATATGACTGGCAATCTTCAACTGCTAAGAAATTTCATAGAGAAATTCATAGGAACAATCTGCTTTGGGAATGATCATTTCGCTGCAATCACTGGATATGGAGATTATGTTCAAGGCAATCTGACGATTTGTCATGTTTATTATGTTGAAGGCCTCAGACACAATTTATTTTTGGTCGGATAATTTTGTGATGGAGATTTAGAAGTAGCCTTTCAGTCAAACACATGTTATGTTTGGAATTTAGAGGGTGATGACTTGCTTACCGGTTCACGTGATTCAAATCTCTACACTATCTCTATTTTTGAAATGTCGGCTTCTTCTCTAGTGTGCTTAATGTCTTGAGCCTCATCAACAAAATCTTGGTTATGGTATCACAGGCTTTCTCATTTGAATTTTGGCACGATTAACCAACTCACGTCAAAATATCTAGTTGATGGGCTTCCGAAGTTTAAGTATAAAAAAGATCACCTATATTCAGCTTGTGAAAATGATTTTGTTTAATGAAGAAATCAAACACTAGTCGAGGCTGCTAGAACAATGCTTATCTATTCAAAATCTCCAGAATTTCTTTGGGCTGAAGCTATTGCTACTGCTTGTTTTACTCAGAATCGCTCTATTGTACACACTCGGTACAATAAGACTCCTTATGAGATGATTCGAGGACGGAAAGCCAATATTCAATACTTTCATGTGTTTGGATCTCTTTGTTATCCGACAAATGATCGTGATGATCTTAGGAAAATGAAACCAAAGGCTAACATCAGGATTTTTATTGGTTATTTTGAGTCATCAAGAGGATTTCGTATCTATAACCGCCGAACCAAAAAGATAATAGAAACGATTCATGTCAAATTTGATAAACTCACAGTAATGGCTTCTAAATGCAACAATTTAGAACACGGAACTAACTGCATGAATTATTAAGATTCATCGGAAGATTCACAATCTATACCTTCAAAAACAGACTTGGATAATTTTTTTGGTCCTTTGTATGAAGAATACTATGTGCCGAGTTCACAAGAAGTGTCTAATAATTCTGCTGCAAATACTCTTGATAATGAAGACACTTCTTCATCATCGTTAATCGTTATTGAAGAAGATGAAGCTCCTCAAATAGTATCCTCATCAGAAGAACAAGTTGCTACTGAACCAAACTCTCTAGTCTTGAATGAAAATACTGATGAATTAATTCAAGAAGACGATGCAAAATTTGATGGAAATGTGTTCTATAATGCACCTCACACTCCTATGTTCGAAGAAGCTGAGTCATCTTCAACATTTCAGGATCTAAAATATGCACGAATTTCACCAAAAACATCGCTCAAGTGATAAGTGGACTAAGAATCATCCAATAGAACAAGTGATTGGTGATCCCTCAAAACCAGTTATGACAAGAAATCGACTTCAAACCGATGCAGAAGTTTGTATGTACGCACTGACAGTGAGTACAATTAAACCAAAAAATATCAAGGAGGCTATGCTTGACGCCAACTGGATTGAATCCATGCAAGATGAGCTTAACTAGTTCAAATGCCTTGATGTTTGGGAACTTGTCGAATGTCCGATTGGCAAAAACATAATCGCAGTCAAATGGATCTGGAAAAACAAGACTGATGCTGAAAACACGGTTATTCGAAACAAGTCTCGTTTAGTTGCCAAAAGATATGGTGAAGAGGAGGGAATCGATTTTGTGGAATCATTCGCACCAGTTGCAAGACTTGAAGCTGTCAGAATCTTTGTGGCATATCCGACTCATAAGAACTTTCCAATCTACCAAATGGACATTAAAATGACATTTCTGAATGGTCCACTGAAAGAGGAAGTTTTTGTTCATCAGCCTGATGGTTTTGTAGATCCAAACTTTCTAAATCATGTTTATCGTCTTAAGAAAGCTCTGTACGGTCTCAAACAAGCTCCAAGAGCCTGGTATGACAAGCTTTCCTTATTCTTAATCGAACACCATTTCACAAAAGGTATTGTCGATCCGAAATGTCAACGATCGGTGAAATGAAGTTCTTTCTCAGATTTCAGGTTCATCAATCTTCCTGAGGAATCTTTATTTATCAGTCACAATGTACTATTGGTCTTCTAAAGAAACATAGGATAGAAAAATATGATACAATAAGCACACCACTTCTACCAAACTAGATGCAGATTTACAGGGAACCCGAGTCGATAACACTAAATATCGTAGTATGATAGGGGGTCTTATGTATCTCACTACTAGTCGACCAGACATTGCCTTTATGACATTTATATGTGCGCGTTATCAGGCACGCCCAACTAAAAAACACCTCAAAGAGGTCAAAAGGATCTTTCAATATCTTAGATAAACCATTAACATGGGTCTATGGTACTCGAAGGATTATGGGTTTGAACTAATTGCATATTCAAACGCAGACCATGTAGGGTGTAATGATGACTGCAAAAGCACATCTAGAGGCATTCAATTTCTAGGAGATAAGCTAGCAGCTGGTCGTCAAAAAAGAAATATTGTATAGCTATGTCAACTGCGAAAGCTGAGTACATATCATTATCTGCATGTTGTGCTCAATTCATTTGGATGAGAACGCAACTGCTGGATTATGGATTTTGGTACAACAATATTCCAATGTACTGTGACTCGAATAGTGAAATTTCCATATCTTGCAATCTGGTACAACATTCACGTACAAAGCACATTAACATCCGGTATCACTTTATCAAAGAGCATGTTAAGAAAGGTACCATTGAGATTTACTTTGTTGGGACGGAATACCAACTTGCTGATCTTTTTACAAAAGCCCTTCCAAAAGAAAGGTTTGAGTATTTAGTTTACAGGATTGGTATGCGATGTATGACTCCAACTGAGTTGGAACGTCTCGCAAAGTTATCTTCTTGAATGCAAGGTCATACATCAAACCAATTTGTAAATACTTTTTAAAAACAAAATAAAATTTTGAAAAATATAAAAACACAAAAATATAACTTAAAGATACAAACACATATCTTCTCCGTTTCTATTAGTTTCATGATATTTTATTTCTCAAAAAGTGATTCTTTAAATGCAAAATCAATATATCATGAACTAAGGGGGAGTAAATCATTCAAAATGTTCTATCACTGCTAATATATGTGGTTTGTAATCAAAATCCATTCACAAACAAAGGATTTCTTCATAAACGTCTTCTAAAAATCATCAAGTTTGAAGAACTTTCAAGTGTGCAAAATTGCAAGAAATAAGAATCTCTTGAATAAGTTCTTTAATTAGACATTTATTCAAAAGGGACTTATGAATTTCTTGATTTTTAAACATCTTCTTAAGAATGTTTAAAACTGCAAAATTAACTATCTTTCGATAAAGTTCTTTAATTAGATATTTTATTAAGGGGGAGTTATAAATTTTCAGTTAAATCATCATCAGAAAACAAAAATGTTTTCTCAAAAGCAAAAATAACTTCATTTTGAACAAATTTTTATCAATGAGAAAGAAATTTCAAAAAGTGGATAATTGTTCGAGGGGGATTTACAAAGTTTTTGTCAAAACGAGAATTTAACTACAAAATAATTCAAAAAGGTTTGATATGGAAAAGGGTTTAACTCCAAGAGGGAGTTATGAATTTTTTTTGGGGATTATAATGATATACGAAAGTAAGTACAAGGGCTAAAAGTGTAAAAGTACAAAAGAAAGCTTTCGTATGGTTAAAAGAGCTTACGTAAGGAAACTTAAGGGACTAAAAATGCCAAAAGTGGAAAGTTATTTTTGGAAGTATAAATACAACAGTTTCATATGTAACCTTTTTCACTTTTGTAAATTGAAAAAAGAGGTTTCGTAAACTCTCAAAATATGTTGAGCATTCGTAACAAAGAAAATAACGATCCAAATCGTTTTATTGACTCTCTGTGATATCCAAATGTAAGAAAACGTGTCCTATTTGTATTATTTGTGCTTAATCGTTTAGTTTAATTGATTAAAATAGGTTACGTTTAGATTTAAGGTTTCGTGAACAGTAATGGGCCAAATGGGTTTCGTAAATGATATTTTAGGCTTACTCAATGGGTTTCGTAAGAAATCATGGGCTTTTAAGAATTGGGTTTCATACAAGGTTATTAATGGGCCAAATTTTTTAACGAATACTCAAGTGGGCTTAATTGTTAAACAAAATGGCATCTTACGAAAACAACTGATAAATTTTGTTACAAAATCATATTTTATATTGATAAATGGATCAAATGGTGAAGATTGTGTCCGGTTTTGACCGTTTCCTGAATTTAACAGGATGAGGATTGAGCAATCCACTGACCATCCAAATATCATATATAAGATTGTGTTTTCTTCAACAAAATTTTTCAGTCATGTGATCAATGAATTTTAAAGTGGAAACATAAAGAGAGAATGAAAATGAAGTTTCAACTGTTTGTGATCATAAAGTTTTTTCTGTTTCATCAAAAGGCAAAAGTTCAAAGTTTTGACAAAAGATTGTTTCAAAAACCGTTCAAAAAGTGATTTACGACTATCTATTGTACATAATTGGGTAAATGGTCTAAGTCATGTCCAGTTTCGTCCGTTTTCTGCATTGAACAGAATGAGGAGTGAGTGGCTTAGTGACCATCCAATTTATGTTTCATTAGATTGGTTGTATTATCATTGTTTTTCGACATCTTTGAAAAACTTATGTTTTGGAAAACTTATCTCAATTTCTAAATCAAAAAGACGTATCATTGTGTCAAAAAGTGGTACTCTTTCACTAAACATTTTAAGAATATAAATTTATACTCTTGGATTTATTAAAATGGTTGTCACAAACTTGTGTCTATACCAAATTGGTATTTTCAAAATCATAGTATATTTTTATTATTCTTGAAAGAGTATCACTTCACAAACGTTTTTAGTGAGGAAATTCAAAATAAAAAGAGAGATAAAATCCATACGCGAAAAAGCAAATCAAAGTATGCTCAAAAAATAAATGCCAGAGCATACAACATGAGATTAAAAGAAAAAGTCAAATAAAGCGTATGGCATGTGCCCGAAAAAGCAAGAATTGGCACATGAGAAAGAAAATGATCAGAATATGCTCAAAAAGAATTGCCAGAGCATATAAAAACAGACAGAGTGGAAAGAGTCAAAAATGTTATATAAATGTGTATTTCATAACCTTTATCTCATTTCACTAATCACTTCATGTTATCATACAGTATTCTACATGGCTCAACAAGTAATCCCAGCTGCTCAACTTGTTCCAAAATATCATACAATTGGGAGATGCAATAATTACGTGGTGTTACAGAGTAAGATCATTGGGCATATATTACTTCATCATCCACTAAGCTATGCTTTAACTGCAACTGCTGATGTCCCTTCTGTGTACCTACAACAATTCTAGAGGACAGTTAGCAAAGTACCTGGTCCTGAAGAAACAGTCAAGTTTATGTTGAACACTCAACAGTTTGTTTATACTATGGATATGTTCCAAGACATTCTTCATTTGCCAGTGGAAACTCTTGAAAAACCATTTGTCGCACTAGTCAACATTGAGACTATTGAAAATTTTATGAACAGGGTTGGCTATCAAGGTGTTGTTGATAAAGTGAGCGCCTTCTACACGAAGAATCTAGCTCAACCATGGCAAACAATGTTCAAGGTGTTCAACCGTTGCTTAACCACAAGAACATCTGGACATGATCAGACAAAGATCAATATTCTTCAACTGGTTTATGCCGTGATCAATCGAACAAATGTTGATTATGCTGCTCTTCTATGGTGGGATTTCATGAGCAATATGAAGCAAAAGAAAGAATCCATCCAGTATCCTCGATTCATCAAGCTCATCATTGCCGATTTGATAAACACATTTACAGAAATTCCTAAAAGAATTGAAGAAGATTATCATTCTATCAAGGATGATATTCCATTGGTTAGTGTTTACACTACTAAAGATGTGCGTATGCGAGGGATGTTGATTCCGGATGTGTTTCTGACCGAGGAGATCCGTGCCACTGAATCAACCACAACCGGTTGTTTCTACCCAAGGAACGCATAGGTCTACACCTAGAGCCTATAGGACACCTACCCTTACTGCTAATACTGAAGGGGAAGAAGAGGAAGCAGAGTGTAGGAGAATCGAGTTCACCAACCATCAAAAGGAAGAAACAAAGTACACCTTCAATTCCACCTCCCAGTGATGATCGAGAAAGAGATGAAATTGCTGAGGCTACTCTTTTAAGTCTTACTTTACATAAAACTGCTTTAGCAGTTGAGGCACAAGAAAATATAGCTAAAGTACAAGAAAACTTGGCAAAGGAGGAGATTAACAAAATGGTAGAAGGTAACGAAGATGAAGATTCATATGCAAGTGAGTTTGCTGATTCAGTTCTTAATTATGATATTGATGATTCCGGTACTAGGTTAGAGCCCGAGAGTCATAAGGAAAATCTAGAAAAGGTTGATGATGATGTTGCAAAAATTGAGAAAGATAAGGATGATGAAGAGATTGAGAAAGATAAGGATGATGAAAAGATTGAGAAAGAGAAGAAAGATGAAGAGATTGAGAAAGAGGTGACAGATGATTAGATTGAAAAAGATAAGACCGATGAAGTGATTGTAAAAGAAAAGCAATCTGATACTGTTGAGAAAATGATTGAGGTTATTAAGGAGAAAGATCTTGTTGATGATGTGACGGGTAGTATGGAGATTATGAAAGAGTAAAAGCAAACACCAATTCCCTCACCAACTAGATCCCCTAGGAATGTTTCATCTTCTGAAAAAACAATTTCTGAGGAATTTACAACTACTGTCTCACCAACAATAACTACTACATCCAAAGACTCATCCACAACAAAACGCAAGAAACAATCTATTTCTTTCAGGTAACTACTCTACCAAGAAGTATTGCTGGCATGTGCAGACGAAACGGTTTAATTCGTTCTCATATTAAAAACAAATTTGTTACTCATGATTTCTTTATGAGCAAGATTCAAGAAACTCTTGATCATTGTAACAAGGTTGTTCCTAATGTAACATTTGCAAAAACCAAAGAAATGATCATACAAGAGATGCCATGTCTAGTTAATCTTGCGGTTTATAAAGATCATGAAGTTGATCCCATAAATGCTAAAGAAATTATCGCAAAAAGAGTTTGTAACTCATGGAACAAAGATGATTGAAGAATTGTTTCGAAAGCACATGCAGAATACAACTCTTAATCTTTATCCCACAACAAGCTCATCAACTACTGGAAATTCATCTGCTGATCTTCAACATCAGTTGTATCTGAACATGAAGTCAAATCCTCAAGATCAAGCAGCTGATTCAGAATTATGGGAAATTTTGAAGGCCAAATTTGACAAGCCATCACTTTTTGCAAATCACGAGAACATCATAGGAATGCCGATCCTCCTGAAGGGGGAGACACATGGCAAAAAGATATTTTGGCAAAAGGAATCTTTTGTGAATGGAAGACCAATTATACCGACAATGAAGCTTTTGTAATAACCAACCCTTAGGGGGAGATTGTTAGGTTCAAGAAAAGTGTTTATTATTAGATGAATTGGTCTTTGTATAGTTTTGATTAGTATTATAGTTTTATTAGTAATTATAATGTAATAAATTCTATCTTGGTCAAAGTTAAGTAATGTTGACCAAGGTTTGACTAAAGTTAGGAAAATAGAGTAGGATAAGCAATAAGTATAAATACCCATCTAGGAGGGGTATTTATACAAGTCTTTTACATTTTTTGGAATTCACTTCTCCCTCCCATTTCTATTTTCCCTTTGAAATAAAAATTTAAAAAATGATGAAAAATACTCTTTAGCTCATCTCCTTCATTCCTAAGCTTTTGTATGATTACAACTATGCAAACATGACATATAACACGCTTCTTTACACCTTGCACTCACTGTGGTAGTATGGATCATCTATCTGATGATTTCTTATACTATCCTATTTATGGAATTTGTAGAAGTTATGATCATGAAACAAATGGTCCTAACAGTAAAATCTCTCTAGAAAGAGAGATTAATCCAAGAAATCCTCAACATCCCTTCAAAAGATGTGAAGTCTGTGGCAGTTCCATCCATACCACAACTGATCACTATAACATTGAATGGTTCAAAAGAGGTGAAGCACTTTAAGCCAAAAGGGCCGAAGATCAAAAAAGGACTATACTACCAAATGCTAACAGATCAAAGACTCCTACTAAACGATGGGTTTCTCAGCAAAACTGACCATTCTGAATCCATTTGTGCAAACAGAAAATTGTCTACACAAATTAAAAAACAGACATTACTAAAAGTGATAATTGAAGATGACTCTTCTTGTATCACTAAAGGTCATGTTTTGTTAAATCAAATGGTCTAGTTTTCTTTCGCATAGCATTTCTTGTACAAGTTTTATCTGACCAATATGGTCAAAATGATCAAACTGATAACAATGATCAAGATGGTCATACAACTCAATTGAATGAAATCTTAAATGATGATTCACTTGGGCACTCAGATCACAATAATGACAATCCCATCATTGATAAACTCACCAACACTGAAGATATTCAGAATCCTAAACTATCCTCTCCAGCAGAAAATAATTCAGTTTCAAGTCTAGGCCAACTCTATTCTATTTGTACTACCTCAAATCTCAATGACCTAATTCAGGTCTTGAAAGTACCAAAATGTTGGGAAAAAAGGTTACAAGCAATAGAAATATGCTAAAAACAAAGTTTGTGCATTGATTTATACATCTTATGGAAAATCATAATGGACTTATTGGTATAAAACTGGAACTTTCAACAATCAGAAGGTATCCTTGCTTCCGTTACAAAACTTGAAGCAATCAAGATTCGCCTTGCCATTGTCACTTACATAAACTTCAAAGCATCTCAATCAACCAAGAAGAACATGTCTAGGTTATGAAGAATGGCTCCATTTGTGATTTCAAATTATACCCCTGACATCTTAGGACCTAAACTTAGTAACAAAGCTATAAATGAGCTTAAGTAAAAATGGTATAACTAATTACGAATGCACAAATGTTCCAACAAACCTGACATTCACATTCTTATCTTGTGTTTGTGTAAGAAATCAAACAAATTCTAAGCAACATCTCCTCAGTTTTGTTTAAGAGAATTCTCAGGTATCTTTAGTCTTGGTCGTTGTCATCCTAATTGGATTCTCAAACCATGACCTTGATAACTGCAAAACAAAGAGAAAATACTTCAGGTGTTTGTCTGTTTCCAGAAAGCAGACCTATATACTAAAAAGAACGAAATGTTCAGTACAAAAAAACAAGAAATTTTGATCTCTGATATGTACAACGATCATATCCTAAGAGGAGACACTAAAAAGATCTTCATTCTCACTCAAAATCAACTTGGTGATATCTTCTTTAAGGTCCTAGATAAACCATAATTCAAAGATTGACTGTTAAACTAGGTATGCTGAACATTGATTCAAAACCTGAACCTTCAGGACTAACTGAAGAAAACTAAAGGTTCAGTGATTTCATCGAACAAACTTTCATATGTTAAAATGTCAATTCAGTTTCTATATGCGACCTTTAACTTGCTCAAGTGAAGTACCTGAGCAATCACACATGTCTCATTCATGGATTTGCATGAGCATAAGTGGTTTTGTCGCCTTCGCTGGAGCTTTGATATTGGCCACATCAAGAACTGAACAAAACTAATTTACTTTCTTCAGTTCAATTTCAAACAATAATTTTGATATAACTCTTCAGCTTTCTCGAGTGAAGTAACTAAGATATCACATATGTCTCATTCATGGACTTGCATGAGCATGTGTGGTTTTGTCGCCTTCGCTGAAGCTTGCATGTTGAAAAAAATCACCAATATATGTTCAGCATAATGAAACACCAAACCTGAACCTAGTTCAGCTCGTTAAACATCAATCACAAGGTCAGTCTTAAATAAAAACAAAAGTGATTTTCTAAATTAATATTATTTTATGTAAATAATCTCTTTCTAAGAAGTTATTTGCTTTAATATATTAAAAAGGGACATCTAATCGTTAGAATGACCTCGCCATCTTTCTCTCACCTACTTTTTTAGTGAATAGACGGTTGTTCATTGTTTTAAGTGTCAGATACATGCTTTGCTGACTTTCATTAAATACAAAGTTTAGCACACATGTTGAAAACAAACCCTAAACATTCCCCATAACCTCAAAACCCTAATAAAAAAAACTTAAAAATGGAAAATCAAGAACAAGCTCCACCACAATAGGAAATGGCTAAAAACCCCATTCCTTTCACTCATGCAAAACAGGTTGGCTTCAATCTTGAAGATGCCATCCTGAACACCAATAATGAGGTTGCTTTCCTTTACCCAAAACACTCAAACAAAGAGGTTTTCATATGTGTTTCTGACTTTATATCTAAGTGTTTGTATTAGGAAAGCATTCACTAGATCCCTAGCCCAATACAAGGAATACCTATTTGAGTCTTGGTACTCATGAAAAGCTTTAGACAACTCTAAGGTATCCTTCTCAATTCCCACTGGTGGGATTTATGGAGTATTAGGGGTGAAACTTTTAGGAAAGTAATTGAAGCACATTACCTGTCTCACTCTAGTGACTATGTAGACCCACCCTTTATTGACATAGTGAGACCTTGGTTTTTAACAATTGGGTATGGGGAAGAAGTATCTTCCAAAGGCACTCTCAAAAAGAGTCTACTTCCTCCTAGGTGGAGGCTGCTGATGGCATAAATCATCTGATGTTTTGGGGGTAAAACTGGAGGCTTTGATCAAATAACCAACAAAGATGCCATCATTCTGTATTTCCTAGCCAATGGTGTCAACATTGACTATGCCATGATTTTCTAGGAGGATATCATCAATAAGCTGAAAAAGAAAAATAGGGAAAAGGTGGTCCCTTACACAAGATTTCTATCCCTTCTAATGATGGAAAAGATAAAGGATGGGTATGGAGATGGTGACGTTACAATACACCCTACTCAAATCTTCAGTGTCAATAACTAGGCACTGAAGCCCAACCATACTAAAGGACCTCCCTTCACAGCTCACATGATGGCAATCTGCAATGCAGAGAAGCCCGTAGCTTTTAAAGCTCCTAGAACCTCCTCACAAACTGAGATGAAGGTTTACCAAGGCACAAATCCTGGAGCTTGACATAAGAAGCAATCAACTTCTTCCAAACAACCTCTTATGTATAGCAGTGAGGTAACAAAAGGTGGGTCTTCTAAAGCACCCACCGATTCTAAAACTGGCCGCTCTAGGAAAAGAAAAGAGTCCATCTCGGCCAAGGACTCACACCCAAGCCAGCCTCTAGTTTCTACACCTGCAAATACTGGAATACATAAAGAGGACCAACAAGCAGCTGGTGGCCTAACATCTTTAGGGGTCATTAGTGAAGAAGGAGCCCACCCTTAGCTCAGTAGTGGTATGTTAGCATTTTCTAATTTAAAGCTTATATATTTAACTTATGTCATTATTCACTCTGAGTCTGCGTCAGGATATGATGCTTCAGCAGATTCTACAGCTGAAGATGATCCTGGAACATCCGCTCCTAATGATTCTTTGCCTCCACAATAAGGTAAAGATGAAGGAACCAAAAACTATTCACTTGATTATATATTTGCAGGTACTGGCCCAAATGTTCTTGTAGACAAAACCAAAACAGGAACAAGAAATGCTGCAAAACCAAGTGAAGAAATCAAGTTTGGGGAAATCATGCTTGAAGATCTGGCAAAGCTGGTGCCAAATGTCAAAGCTGATTTCAAGGACCTAGACTCTCTAGAAGATGATCCTATCATTGTGGTTGATGATAGTGAAGAGGATGAGGAGGAAGACAAGAATAACGAAATTCATTCCACCAAAAATGATAAAACTGAAGACATTTCAGCTTCCACACCTCCATCTCTAAAGTCCATTCAGATTAAAGAGCTCACAAATTAAGTTCTTCTTCTCTAGTCTCAAAAGCATACACTAGAAACTGAGAAGACAAAATCCGAAGCTAAAAATGCTTAACTGAAAGCTCAATCTCCCTCTCCCAATGTGGAACAGCTCAATGAGCTACTGGTAAAATCTCTAACTGCTGAATTTTTAAAGATTTTATCTGCTCATGACTTCCACAGCTCATTATCAACTGAGCTGAAGGAAATCCCCTCAAAGTTTAATGAACTAACTGATGAAGTTAAAGTATTTAAGACACATGTTTATGGACTTAAAATTGAAGTTCCAGGGGATCTAAAAGAACTTCCCACAAAGCTGGAAGAATTTACAACGACTTTCACCAGTCTTATATCTCAAGTTGCTCAACTGAAGTCTCTTAAGTGGGAACTTCCAGCTGAATTTCTTTCAGTACCAAATCAGGTCGCATCTGCTCAAGCTAAACTAAAAACCTTGGATGCTCTTCCAAGTCTGTTGCTAAAGGTAACACAAGCCTTGAACATGTTTGCTAAGGTTTTACATTCAACTACATCAAAAGCTGGAGATCAACGTGTTCCTTCAGCAGGCCAAGATGGCACTATGCTTGCTGAGGGGGAGAAGAACACAAATCAAGCAACAATCTCCCAGCTTTTTCAAAGAAGAGCTAAAAAGAATACAGAAAGAAAAAACCTAAATAAACTACAACCTAAAACAACATCACCACCTAATCCACCAATCATCATAACCACTACTCACATGCAATCCCCCTTCCTCTCAAATCCACCAGAAAGCTCCTCTTAACCTGAGGGGGAGAAAACAAAGATAGACAAGGGAAAAAACGCCATGTCATCAAAGGATGCTAAAGAAGAAAGTACAGAAAGTGATTCTGATGATGATGAAACAAGACATGTGCCTGGTTTCATGGTTGAATCCTCTAGAATAAAGAAAGCAAAGAAGTTTGATTTTATCACTAAACATGGAAAGCATGTCCATCTAACTGAAGAACAAATCAATCAACAAAAGAAGATAGAGCAAGAGGCTAAAGCTGAAGCTACCAGATGTAAAGGTGAAATAAGGAAAGAAGAGCTGATTGATCTTCTTGGTCCTGAAGTGGTGAAAAAGTACTATAATGACAAATTACAATATGACAAATACTGTGATAAAATGCTGAATAGAAGATCAAAATCAAGAATCACCAACTATGATATCTTGACCAGAAAGGGTCCAATTACTCTAAAAGTATACAGAGAGGATGATACAAGTGAAATCATTCCTAAGTTCAAAGCCAGTAACTTACATCTAGGTGAATGAAGAGAAGTTGTTACAGCTTGCCCTAACAAAAAAGGTAAAGGATGGTCGTCCATCTATAAACAAATACAGGAAAGAATAGACTATCTCCATACAACTAAAGCTAAACTGGGAATCGACTTGGATAGACCTCTAAGTGAACAGGATCCTTTGGATAGACTGAATGATCTGGAAAACAAGAAAAGAAAGCATGTTGATGACATTCATGACTTTTTCAGAGCTAACAAAAGGCTCAAGTCATCAGTTCAATATGAAGATCATCTAGCTGGTACTGTGCTTAATGAACCTGTCCTATGTATGATTTTGTTTAACTCATATCACATACAGGATTTTGTTACCATTAAAGACTTTAAAGATTTCTCAAACACCATGTTATACACTGTACAAGAAATCTTCTTCAGACTTTACCAAGGTCCAGGGCTTGATGATCATGCTAGGACCTTCAGTTCTCTTCTGCTTGCTGAAATTGATAAGAGAAACCTGAACCCACTCAAGCAGATAAGAGTCATTGAGCAGCTGAGGCAATAAAATGTAATCTTTTATAATAACTTTATTTTTTGAATCCATATTGTAATGAAAGTTAGAATGAAAGGTTATCAGTTTATGTTGTTCAATGTATATCAGTAGTGTAAGAAGAAGTTGTTTTGCTCACTTACTACTAATTTAAACTTAGGCTATTTGTATATTCAAATAGGGAGAGATTGTTGGGTTCAGTTCCTGAGCCCTTCAGTCTTTCAGTAGATTTAAACATAAAATCCCCTAAGTATAAGTCAAGTTGAAGAGTGTTCAGCTTGAGACGCTGAAGAAAAGTTTCAGCTCTAGTTCTTCAGGTACTTAGAAGATCAAGATTATCTTCATTTCAGTTTATGAGATGGTGCAGAAACTGAAGAAGACCTTAGTAAGAGCATCAGTCTAGCTTGGCTGACAATTCCAAGCTGAACAATGTCTATCTCCTTAATAGAAGTTGAAATGAAATGTTTCACTTCTAGAAGGTTTACAAGGCGAGAAAAAGATATGTTTTTTGTCAAAAAGAATAAATCAGATCTCCTTGAGAAAGTAACTTCTAAAGTTGGTATAGAAGTACATCAACTTTTCTTAAAGGACTGTACCTAGTACTAGAAAGCAAACGTGCATTAAATGGTAGTTCAACCATCCATTTAATATTTGTCACGTAGTCTAGGTTAAACTTGTAAACCCTAATCCCTTTGCCTAAAGGAAAGGGATATTGAGAGTAAAGAGCTATCTCTTCCAATTAATGTGAAACACATTGAAGAGCTCTCGTATCTCTCAAACAAACTGAACAGAAGTGCTGAAGCTAAAGCTTCAGTTCTAGTCATAAGTAGTTTGTTTTCTTACTCTTTTAACTTTGGTTAAGAGTTTAAGTTCGAAGGAGATAACACCTCAATTGTAATTCAACCACCTTGCTATTCTGCAAGCAAGGTGTGTCATAGATTCTTTATTTGATTCTAATAAGAACCTATACGTTGAAAAGTAATTATGTGTGTTTAAACTTGTTCTTTATATTGCTTTATATATATATGTTTAAAACTCACTTTGTTGCTATGAAATGTGATTAGTTTAACTTGATAAACCTTATATCATATTCAAAGGGAACAACAAGTAGATACTTCTTCTAATGTTAGTCCACATGAAAATGATTCTCATTAGAGGTATCATGAATCATGATCCCCTTTCTTAATTTATATTTGAATTGTTCGTTTTAGAAATTTTGTTTGTATTTTTATTGTATTTTGTTTATTATTTTCGTATGTTAGTATTTTTTGTCTTTTGTTTTTTAAACTCTTTATCATTTTTATTGCACACTTTCACAAATTGCTCACTCATTTACATTTGCCCGAGAATTTATTAGAAACAATTTCTCTACTTTCGAGATTATCCTGAGGTAAGGGTATGCTTGGTCTACATTTTAACACCCTATATATACCTCACGTCGGGCGAGAGTGGGTATGTTGTCTCGGCCTATGGCTTATTTGGTTTTGGGTTTATGTTTCATAAGCTCACTTCTTATGGCTTATTTTATAACTTTTCGGCTTATATAAGTTTGTTATGTCATAAGCTTATATATGTCGCAAAGTTTCAAATAAGCCACAAAAAGTGAGGTGATGAAACATAAGCTTAAAAACAAATAAGCCATAAGGCAGCTATTTAAGCCGAAACAAAATTTCCATCAAGTCTTGGAAGTTGTTTGTTGCATACCATATATCATCACTTAGTTTCATGACAACGTTTTACTTTGTTTGCAGCTTCACAGCCATGACAATTAACACATCATGAGATGCTATTTGTACCTCTTAGATACACATTTAGGAGTGGAATAACTCGAAAACCAACAAAACTAGAGCTTAAACAAGCCTTTTATCAAGCTAAATATGTTTCTGGCATCATAAAAAAACTTTCCCAAAAATATAACTGAAATAAGAAACTACATGCACATGCTTATTAGTGTTGCTTCAAATAAGAAGATAAAAGGAAATCTTGAACATGTATATCCTTAGCTTTATTATAGTTATATTATAAATAGATTATGTAAAGGATGTCTGACAGATTAATCGTAGGTCTTATTCAAGATGTTTTGGTTGTGTTGCAAAGAAAGTAGATACTTCTTCTAATGTTAGTCCATGTGAAAATGATTATCACTAGAGGTATCGTGAATCATGATCCATTTTTTTAATTTACATTTGAATTGTCTGTTTTAGAAATTTTGTTTGTATTTTTTATTGTATTCTGTTTATTATTTTCGTAAGTTTGTATTTTTCCTCTTTTGTTTTTTACACTCTTTATCATTATTATTGCACACTTTCACAAATGGCTCACACATTTACATTTGCCCAAGACTTTCTTGGAAATAATTTCTCTACTTTCGGGCTTATTCTGAAGTAAGGGTACGCTTTGTTTACATTTTAACACCCCATATATACCCCACGTCGGTCGAGAGGATTTCCATAGGTAGGTTGCGTGAGCTCGTTTACTTTAGAAATGTAAACTATGAAACGTAATGGAATGGAATGAAATGAAAAATTTATTCCCGTGAAAAGTAGTACTTAATAAAGTAGTAGATATTACATTGATGAAATACTGGAAAATTACGGGTTGTTATAGATGAAACATAAGCTCAAAACCAAATAAGCCATAAGGCAGCTATATGATCCGAAACAAACACACCTATCATAAATCTGCGTACTTTTCTCAAGTCTTGGAAGTTGTTTGTTGCATACCATATATCATCACTTAGTTTCCTGACAACGTTTTACTTTGTTTGCAGCTTCACAACCATAACACAATTAACACATCATGGGATGCTATTTGTACCTCTTGGATACACATTTAGGAGTAGAATAACATGAAAACCAACTAAGCTAGAGCTTAAACAAGCCTTTTATCAAGGTAAATATGTTTTCGACATCATAAAAAAGCTTTCCAGAAAATAAAACTAAAATAAGAAACTACATGCACATGCTTATTAGTGTTGCCAAAAATAAGATGATAAAAGGAAATCTTGAACATGTATTTCCTCAGCTTTATTATAGTTATATTGTATATAGATTATGTAAAGGATGTTTGACAGATAAATCGTAGGTCTTATTCAAGATGTTGTTGTTGTGTTGCAAAGAAAGTAGATACTTCTTCTAATGTTAGTGCACGTGAAAATGATTCTCATAAGAGGTATCATGAATCATAATCCCTTTTCTTTATTTATATTTGAATTGTTCATTTCAGAAATTTTTGTAACAGCCGGTAATTTTTCAAAAATATTATTTTTACTTTTTACCCTCGACATTTAAATTTTTACCTTTGACTTTTCACTTTTTACTTTTCGTAATTGATTTACCATATATCCTAGAGATTTTTCCCGCGCCTAACTAATTATTCGTTGGATGCGTTTCGACTTTAGACTGAGTTCGGTCTACGTAAAATTTCTGTATCATGATTTTTCAGATATATTTTACGTGTAGTAATTTAATATTTTGAGGGCCTCGTTAAAACCGTATGATATCTATAAATAAACATGTATAAGCTTAAACCTTCTAGAAGAACTAACTAATTAAATCATTAAGGACACGTTTAGTAGAGAGAATTTCAGAGATTAAAAATGAAGTAGAGAATAGAAATTCAAAGAATAGAAATCAATAGAGAATTTCAATGAATTCTATTATTTGGTAACTATAAAGACTTTACCCGAGAAATAAAAAATAAATGATTTTTAAATTAAAAACTAGTTTGTGATACTGATCTCATCACTACAATGACACAAGCTAGAGATCTGACACAACATAAAAATATATTTAGTTCAGAAACAAAAAATTGGACATGGGTCTCTTGGATCATAATCACTTTTATAACAATTTAAATCGAAATCTAAACAAAACAATACAAAATTATGTGAATGACCTCTTAAATACAAACAATCAAACACCATATCTCCATATATATAAACAAAACAAAAGTATTAAGATTCAACACAAACATAAAGAATGTCATTCAAATCACAGAGTTGAAATTTGAAAACATTTTACATGATTATAGCAATACATGATAGAAATAAACAAAGACAACAAGATGAGTAATACATGGATGCCGAGATAGACGACGAACAACATAGCATCACGTCTTAACAACGACCACCACACGGTAGCCACAACCGAAAACCATCACCGGAGGGCGTTCACAATCCAACACCATACGGAGTCAGTATCTGATGACGATCATCAAATAGCTCGACAGCAGCAACAAGACAAGGGCATAACCATAGATCTCAAATATGAAATGATAAATATTTGTGAGGTTTGGGTTCATTTGACTTTTTGAGGTATGTGTAAAGTGTGATTGGCACATGATGTTTGATCTTTATACCCCTTGCCTTTTTTTCAACATTAACCCTTTTTATAAAAAAGATATACAGAGAAATGGTTGGTAACTTTATTTCCACACTAAATGGAGTGGAAACCATGGAATTGAAAATACACATGAAACCATTTCTAGATAATTTGGATTTCCCCACATTTTAGTTTCTCTAGCGTACCAAACAAGAGAAATTAACTGATTTCCAATTCTCTAAGCTTATTTCCTTCTACCAAACATGCCCTAAGGAACCGATTGAGATTATGGACAGAGAGGTCAAACAATTGAAACAAATTCGTATTCTGGTTGTTAAGGTCAGGTGGAATTCCAGGCGAGGTCCTGAATTCACATGGGAACACGAAGACCAGTTATGAAAGAAACCCCCTCACTTATTTCCCGACACCCTAAAATCCAATACCACACACTGAGCTTCAGGACAAAGCTATTCTAACAGAGAAAGACTGTAACAACCGGTAATTTTTAAAAATATTATTTTTACTTTTTACCCTCGACTTTTAACTTTTTACCTTTTAGTTTTCGTAATTGATTTACAGTATATTCGGGATATTTTTCCCGCACCTAACTAATTATCCGTTGGATGCGTTTAGACTTTAAACTGAGTTAGATCTACGTAAAATTGCCGTATCATGATTTTTCGGATATATTTTACGTGTAGTAGTTTAATATTTTGAGGGCCTCATTAAAACCGTACGATAACTATAAATAAACATGCATAAGCTTAAACCTTCTAGAAGAACTAACTAATTAAATCATTAAGGGTATGTTAGTTATTCCAAATTGATCTCTTCTCCCCCTTGTGGCTTAAGTATAAACGAACACCCCTTATGAGCC
>BQNB010058317.1:32500-37807 GCA_026074375.1 Tanacetum coccineum
TTTAATTAGATTAATCATGGTTAGTACAGTTTTCTTATAATAGGCTTGACCGCTCTTCTATTTTCTGATTATTAGTTTGCGTGCGTTTAGGTAGCGAAAGTAGATTTAAGTCACCACCAAACCGGTGCCAGTCTCTCAGACTGAAAACCCCATATCCGTTAGAATTAGGTTTAACTTAGGTTTAGCATAGGTTTAACATAGATTAGAATAGATTAGATTAACGTAAATAACTAAAATACTGGTAGACTTAGGAGTTAACACTCTCGCTCTTAGTGATCGACATCCTACTTACCAACGAACCTACAACTGATCGGGTACACTGCCCGTTAGTGTTTTTTAATAGGTAAAGTCGGCAAAAAATAAATATAAAACTTGATAATTAAAATTACCTATGCACAACGAGACATAAAGTATACATCTACCACAACGCGCATTGTGTACGTACTTTCTATAATCATACTATTTGCACACACATTTTTTCTACATCTTTGTTTATGGAAACCACTTTTGACTGATTACACTGATTCAAGTATCTATAACAATAGCCGAGAAGTGGGCAGTCATAAACAAATTAGGCAACGACATCGTATGTCGCACGGTCAAGTCTAATTGTAAGAAGATTACATTTGTTTATGGTTTATGGTATATCCATATGTACCCACACGCATGGCCGTCAACTTCGGCTCTGAATATATATATATATATATATATATATATATATATATATATATATATATAAATATAAATATAAAATATATATATTATAATATCTATATATAAATCCGATGTAACAATTGGTGGAAATATCTTAGTAACTCTGGAGTCGAGATATATATATTCATGTAAGTGTCAGCCGAATACAATATATCTATATGGGGTTAAACAATGTCTAACGCTTTTGCATTTGTTTCTTGTAGACGGTACAAGTCGGCATTGTATGCCACATGCACAGCTTATTCGCCAATGACAGTCGGCAGGACAAACAACATCAATATCCTACAATAAGATAATTTCATTGCTTTTTTTGTTTAGCGACCAAAAATGTTATTTCAAAGGCCATGTTATACGGACATTATGTATTTGCGGTTGTTATATATTTCTATGGGGTTAAACAATGTGTTTGTTTTCTGGTACAAGTCGGCGTCATATGCCATGTGCGCAACGTATTCGCTAGCCACTATTTCTGATTTCATAAGCATGCCTCCCGCATCTTTGGGAATTTAAAACCAAATTTCCTCCATAAGTTCTCCCATCTAAATGGTCTTAAGAACGAAGGTGTTAATTGCAAGGCACTAGGCAAGGTAAAACTTTTCATATAACTTTTCTTTTGCTACATATAAACAAAACTGTATTAATTTAAGCTTAGCAAATATGTTATAAGAGTTACGATGTTAAGTATTAGTCAAATACAAACATGTTTATTTCGCTCGATTTATGGAAAAATGCAAGTCGTTTAAACTGTCTGTTATGGTTTATTGTGCATCTGTATATGTGTGCTTGGCCGCGTTTATAAAATGATACATTTTTATATTATTTTCTCATTTTTTTCTTTAATATGTGAAATTTCAAGCTATTAGCCATTGCGTATATAATTATAGTGTTTGGTTAATTAATGATAAGTGATTGATTCATATATGTGTTTTAGAGGATGATTACACAAACCAAAGGACGTTAATGGAGTTTGATCTTCCTGGAGAGAACCTAGAATCATGGCCAAAGTTGCTGAAAGCCTTGAACCACAATTACATGATGAGGAACTCTTAGGCTATTGATGATGATGTTACCTGGGGCATATAATTTATGAATATAAGCTGTCAAAATTACTAAAGTTTCATACATATACATATGTTAATGTATTTCATTTTAGCTCAATTGTATAAAAAAAACTACTTTGAATCACACCAATTGGTTTACAAGGATAATGTATGCCGCCTCATCAAAAAATGAAAGCCTCGCTGTAACGCGCGGGCTATCATACTTGTTAATTTTTACGTTGCGAGAAAGGGAGGTGATTTGAAGCCTTAAATTCCATAGTTTACAACTAATATTGTCATTATACTTCTTTTAAACATATATAGCAATATGATGATTATTGATGGTTGTGTATCACTTTTTTGAACATTTTCATGAGACTAATTTTTTTATTAGCAGCTTAGATACCATTCAAGACTTATCCATATGCGTTCAAATCACAACTTAAACAAACAACTGAAGCTGGAAAACCAAGACATGTCTAACTAAAGTACCCACTACGAACGTACTAGTCCTTAATATTAACGTTTACATTGAAGACACTCACCTCTTCTTCTTTCAGCCTAGGGATAATAAGTTTTAACTCTCCTGAATTCCTCCTCATCTCGGCCTTGATATCACTGAATTTGTAGTGGTCAAAAATTTCTAAATCAAACCAGCACATATAGTTGTTAAAGCCAATGGTAGCTTCTAATTCTCGATCCACGTGAGCTTTAATGATGATACTCTTGTGTTCAACAGATACCTTCACATCCTCCTCTTTTAGCACTCCAGGCATCGGTATGTATAAGCATAAGCTTTCAGCATTTTCCTTCAAATTGGTGGCCCAAATCATCTTCGCATTGGAAGATTTTAACTGATCCATCCTTTCAGAATCCCGAATGTCCTGTTTCTCTAGCATAAATAGTGGATACTTGACTGAAATCATTAAAAAAAAACATCAATTTGGTTACAAATAATAAGTCATCCGTCGCAATAAAAAAAATTGAAACTCTCTGATTTGCTACTTATACAGTAAAAAGAATAACCAAACACACCTCTAATTACTAGCATATAATTATACCAAAAAGAAAAAAAGAACTTTGAAGCGTGCACATAGAAGTACAAGATTAGAAAGAAAGTTTACGAAATCGATGAATGATATTTTCCTCGCGAATACTACCATCCTCGTTGGTGTTAACATAGCGAAGAACATGATAATCACCGGAGGCGACCTCAGAATCGGATGAAGCAGTGTGATGATTATGGTTGAGATAACGAAGAGGAGAGTCGGAAGGGTTCAGGTAACGAGGAAGAACAGATCTGTTGATACCAACAACTTTTCTCAACCAACTCATCTTCCTTCCTTCTTTTTCGTTCAAAACTATAAACACTCACCCACTTTCAAAACTAATGTTTTTTTGGTACTTCTTATCTTCTTATTAAATTCTTTTTTATAAATTTTTTGGGATAATTCCATATTTACTCAATCTAAACCTCAAAATATCATATTTACCCAATCTAAACCTCAAAATGTCATATTTACCCAATTTACAAGTGAACAATGCATGTACAATGATTTTGATACATGTTTGGGGAAATATGAAATTTTGATGTTTTTCTTGGGAAAATATGGAATTGCCCTTAATTTTTAAGATTAATTTTTTTTAAAGTTGTTCTTGAATGATTAGCTTATACACTGCTCATGCGGCATCATCTACAACGGGTAATAATTGCATTTTCCTCAAACTCATTCTTTTGTCATGGTTGTTGATTAGGCCTTCATAAGTTTATTTTTGTTTGCAGGTGCGGAATGTACCCCAATGTTGAGAAATCTGTCAATGTGGTCGTGATCGCTGATGGTGTTGCCCCAAAACAGATATACGTAATGTGACAATTAAGAAACGATCCATTTGATATTAAATTAAACTAGAGTCGCGTTCTTTACCCTTATAAACGTCATAAATAGGGACGAACAAAGGTAACACGCAGAAAAAGGTTTAGACTTTTATGTTTAAAGCTATAAGAATTTTTTCAATCTTGAGTTCGATTTTATCTATGCAAACTAGATAAATCAGTTAAATTTTTAGATATTTTGTTGTGTCAAATATTTCAAAAAAGTATCAATTAGCTAATTTAATTTGTTGTATGGTAACTCTAATTTAAAGAAAACAATTTTTCATTTTGGAGTTCTCTCTGATACATTGTAATTTGATGAATGTGTATGCAGGTATGCCGAGGGAAGTGAGACCAGGACCTAAATGTGTATGTAGGAAGTCTTGATATATTATAATTTGAATATCTATATTTACCAAGACTGTCGAAGGCTCGGTCTCTTCAAACCTTCATTGGCGCGCGTGTCCAAGACTTCCTTGAAAAGAGGCCCCCAAGGTATTTTAAAAATACTCATCAAAGTTTCGATGTATATGCTAAAATCGAACACTATGTATTAAACTTGCGACAAGTTACTCGATTCGTTCAAATAGTTTTGGTAGAAACAAAGAACAACTTGAAAGATCCCCATTCCTTGAGAGGCTTAAAAAGAAGAATGTTGAGGTACAGTTTCTTTATGTATCCTAAAACTTAACTAATCAAATGTACATTTCTGCAAATTCAGTACAATTTTTTATATGAACCTGTCATTACATTTGCAGGTCATTCTTCTCACAGATCCTGACGATGAGTACTTGATGCAATACTTGATGGATTTGGAAGACAAGAAATTCCAAAATGTTTCCAAGGAAGGGGTTAAAACTTGGAAAGGATTCCAAAGACAAAGAAACCAAGGAATCGTTCAAGGAATTTACTAAGTGGTGGAAGGAAACTCTCGCCACTAAGAGTGTTCACAATGTCAAGATCAGTAGCCGTTTGGCCAACACCCTGTGTGTAGTTGTGACTTCCAGGTATGAATGAAGTGCTAACATGGAACGGATCATGCAATCTCAAATTATATCTGATGCCAACAAGCAAGCACATGCGTGGTGAAAGGGCATTGAAATCAACGCAAGACATCCAATCATCAAGGAGCTTCGTGGGAGAGTTGTAAAGGACCCAGAGGTAAATATCTGATATAAATATAGCGTGCACCTCATATTCTATGTTCACTTATCACCGTTGTTATTCGAGATCTCACCATGTGTGTACATTTTTTCCCAAGTTGCTAAGTTCGCGGCGACATGCTTTTACGTACATGTATCTACCAAACTTTGTTACACTTTTCTTAAACTTAGCCATTTCATGTCATATGTTTTGTACGATGTTCGCGTTCTTTTTCTCACACTCGTTTTATTCAACTCTATTTATAATTCATTTTCTGTCACCATGCTAAAAATAGATCATGCGAACAAAATCCAGCCGCCTCCAAAATTTAAGATTAGGCTCTGATACATTATAAGATACGTGAATCTTCTGTATATGATGTTGTGATTAGATGCTTTTATAGATGAGCATGATAATATATTGCTTCATTATTAACATTAATCTAAATAACTTCAGGGGTTTAATTATGTATGGATAGTTAGCAATGTGATTGTAAATACTATAGGGTTAATGAATTTATCAGTATTACACTTTCCA
>BQNB010058318.1:1572-33183 GCA_026074375.1 Tanacetum coccineum
GAAACTAGCCATCCCTCTTGCATCTGGATGCAATCTTGATGTGGACAAGAGCAACATGAAGAAGAAGATGAAGATGACGATGAAGGATATCAGGATTTCGAGACACAGATAGAAGCTGCGTTGAAAGTTGCTGAAAGTGAAGCAAATAAAACACAGATGATGCAAGCAGCTATGTTAGCAGGCGGGCCTGCTTGATGAAGATTAAGAGTAAAAAAAATTTATTATGAAAAGGTGATGATGGAATTGATGGGCAAGCACGTGATGAAGAGTAGCAGTACCAAGTTTTTTTATATTATGTTATAGTTTTTGTTTGTTTGTTGAGATCTTAAACCCTGTGAGAATAGTTGCTGGTCCCGGTGTCTATAATTTAGGGTGAAGTGATGAATTAGAGTGGCTTAAAGTTAAACTAATCAACATTTATATATTAAAAGACTACCCACTTATCAGAAACATATTCATAGTTTAACAGGCATATTAATTCATTCTTTCTCTTGAATCTTGTTTCAGTTGATCAAAAACAAACATTTAGTTCATCATAAAGCTTGATTTGCGTATGAATCAATCGATATTTTGACGTCTCAGATCTTCGTACCAAAATAAGATCTATCTGGTGTCAACTAATTACAGGTACTTGTGTTTACATTTCCTTACATTTTTTACCAGCAAGTGCATACTTATGATCATATATATGTCTTACAGATGTTATTGACTTTGTTTTGTCCTTAAACTATAAGTCAGAAGATGAAATCTTAAAGAAATTCGCAAGTAGCTAATATAATGCATTTTACTATCATCTGGTCTTAAATTATATCCCGATGATATAATTTAGGGTGAAGTGATGCGCGACTACTCGACTTCATAGAAATAAGTGTCATTCTGTACGAGGATGTTTTTTGCACGACGTTTATGTTTTTACACGACTTGAGTGGTTTTTACTCGACAAGTTTTATATTTTTCCGAAAAGACAAAACCTCACCCAAAAATATTAGAATATTTAAAACCGAGTACAGATACCTTACATATTAGTAACAGACCCTATCAAACACACACTGTAATCCCTAGCCACTTTCAATGAAACAACACCATCAACACACAAGTCATGATATTAGATTCAGTAGAGTTTTATACTCTACTGGACTAATAAAAGTAATCATGGGGGAAAAAATTCTCAAACTTACTGATTTAGTAACCGGTAACTGGTCTAACTAAATCGCAAACAAACCATTCAGTCAACTAAATCAATAAGCAAAATATGAAAAAGTTTAAAGAAGAAATGAATCAATGATAATTTTAGTATATATGTTACCTAAAATCGTTCAGTGAAAAAAGATCAAACTATGCAAGTATATAGCTATATATTACCATATATTACAATGCAATTCGGATGTCTGTTTTCCATGTGAGTCTTTGGGTAAGCTTACGTTTTTAGCAACGTGTTTGGAAAAGCTTAAATTTATACAAACAGACTCTAACTATAAAAATAAAAACCCATTTTTTAGCTATAAAGGCTGGCTGGATAACATTGGGGGCCATAGTGTTTGCAGATAACCATTGTGGGCCATTGTCTCGTAGCATCACTCCCCCACCCACCGCAAAGGCCATCTAACCTGTTTAGCTATAAAGGCTGGCTGGATAACTGCTTTTATAATAAAATAAAATAAAAGAGGAGTTTGTACTTACTTTAGACCACTAATATGTATAATGAGATGAATCTGCTGGGATATTTTTGTTCAGAGTCGTTCCTCTTGGTCCCCTTTTAGAGTAGATGAATCTTGATCTATGTGAATGTTAATAATTAGCTGATGAGCAATACAAAACATTATAAACTCACGGGTAAAAACACAAACTAAACCAACACAAGCAGATGAGCAATACAAAACATATAGACAATAGACTTATCTAGTGCATACAAGTAACAACAACCAGCCTATGCTGCATTTTTATGAGATACGGTTAGTCATAGACATTAACTTGGTGTTCACATTCGGTAACAAAGCTAATAAACAGCTACGCGTGAAAAACTACATCAAGATCAGTTGAAGTAAAGCTTTAACTAAGGCCTAAAAGCAATGTGAATGTCTCAGTTGTAGTCCATCCGTGGGATTTGAGAATGATCATTTGGATGATCATAATTCAGAAGTGCAGTTAAGAACTTGGAATGTAGTTCAGAGATTATTTCAATAACTTGCATTTCCTGTTTTCAGAGATTACATGTCTCTTAAATGATTCTGAATGCGCAATTGGGTATTATACCATTTTCAGGTCAAGCGAGTTTATGTAGAAGGCTTAAATTATAAGTGGCAAAACAAGTGGTTGGTGTGGGTAAAAGGTTGAAATGGGTTTCAGGTCTTAACAGGTCATTCAGGAAGTACGGGTCAAAACGGGTTCGGGTCAAACATCGGGTTGACTGGCCCGACCGGTTTTGGATTTTACTAGCAAATTATATAGTTTTGCCCGTAATCAAATTTGTTGTGTGACGCCCCCCTTGGCTAGTTTTGCTCGTACATTCAAAAAAATGTTCCAAGTAATTTAAACTAAAACGATACTAAATTAAAACACAAATAACTAATTAAAAAAAGCGCAAAAGATATGCAAATTTCTTAAATTGGATAACCGTGCTGGTGATAGTGTTAGGCTGTTTAGCATGTTTAATAAGCATAACATCACACGCTTGTTGCACAGGCTTGTGTTGAAGCCAATTGTTTTTGATTAAACGATTTGTGTGAACCATGATTGACTTTGTGAATGTGACAGTGTTTGTGTATGCAATACAATTAAAATAGTAACAAGGATAAAGAGACAGAATTGCAAACAATGGACTTTGATTATTGAAATGATTGATGAATGTTTGCAGACACTATGCATACATATATATACTAATCTAAATGACAGTTACACATGATCCAATGATAACTGCCCATAACTGCTAACTACCATAACTGTTTTTAACTGCCAATACATGGGTGTTTGGGTTAACTATTTTGACCCATGTTTTGACCCATTACAGATACCTAATTCGACCTACTAGACCATACTATGTACATATTAAACTTAGGCATATAATGAAATTAGTAGTCTACATCTCCTCCCTAATTCATTAATGCCATAATCATTCTGAGTGATGTTCTTCTGTTAAATAATGACTTTTCCAACCTGACTCCTAACTGAGTGCTTTTGTTCTTGTCCTTTTCCAGTGCTTCCTCTTTTCCAGCCTCATCCTTGTCCTTGCCTTGTGGATCTTTTACCTTAGCATCACCACTGCTACTCTCAACTTCATCTTCTTTGGGCTTCACTTCATACCAAGGTTTCTTTGCTGTCTCATAGTATACTTGCACCATATCAATGAACTTCATGTAGCAATCCTTCATTGCTTCTCCATCCTCATTAGTCAGGCCTTGCAAACTTGCAATTGTGTTCCATTTGTCACCAAGTGTGACACTCAGATAACCTCCAAGGTTATCTACCATCTTGTGCAGACCAAGTAAATTAATTTCCATCACTCCTACCCTTGGTGGTATTTCTTCTAGCCTTTCATAGTTTAGATAGACTAGATAGAACCACTTCAACATCTCCACATACTTCTTACTAAAAATCTCCTAATGCTTGTACACAATACCATCCTTCTTTATCAGATTCACAAAAGATAAGAACCTTGAAAGTGAGTTTACCTTTATTGCATAAAGTGATCCATTCCAACTGATGTATTCTTCATCCACATAATCATGTATATCATTTCTATCCCACTTCAATTCTTCTAATCCTTTTACACATGAGCCTTCATCCTTTGGTTCTATGGACTTGAAATATTTATCTAAGAACTTGTTGTGTTCTGTGATAACATGCTCTAGTCCATCATCATCTGTGTAACTTCCTTCATGTGCCTTCCCTTTTCCTTTTCTTCCAAACATGTACTGTATGTTGCATTTGTTGTTGCTAATTTCCACTACATATCCTTGTTCTTCTAAAATATCATGACTCAGGACATTCAAAGTGACTTCTGGTGTGTAGTGGACATTTGGGATCACAAAGTTCCCTTCCTTTGCTTCCATTATGATAGCCTTTCCATAGTTTTAGGATAGACCTAGATAGACCACTTCTAACATCTCCACATACTTCTTATGAAAATCTCCCAAGCTATTACACAATACCATCCTTCTTTATCAGATTCACTCAAAGATAAGAACCTTGAAAGTGAGTTTACCTTTATTGCATATTAAAAGTGATTCCATTCCAACTGATGTATTCTTCATCCACATAATCATGTATATCATCTTTTATCCTACTTCTATTTCTTCTAATCCTTTTTACACAGGAGCCGTCATCCTTTGGTTCTTATGGTACGTTGAATATTTTCCTAGAACTTGTTTGTGTTCTATGATAACATCGCTCTTAGTCCATTCATCATTGTGTAACTCCATCATGTGCCTTTCCCTTTTCCTTTTCTTCCAAACATTATGTATTATGGTGCATTTGTGTTGCTAAATTTCCTACTACTATCCTTTTGGTTCTTCCAAAAAGATTTATTTAACTCAGGGACCCTGCAAGTGAACCTCTTTCTGGTGTTGTCTAGTGGACATTTGGGCTCCAAAGTTCCTTCCTTGCTTCCATTTGATTCTTCTAAATTCCATAGGAGTGAACGAAAAAAAAGGTGGACAGGTGTCGTAGTTTATAGTGGAGAGCCTCAAATCCATATGACTCGGGCTACTTAGCAATCTTTAGTTGAAAATTTGAATATACCAATAGAACTCTCGTTTCCAATGGCAGAAATGTAATAGAGTAAAGCGGCGGACAGCAGGCAGTTCAAAAAAGACGTAGTATTATTGAAAATATGCAAGGAACTCCTGTTTATTTTGCTCTAATCAAGGCCATGCTGAGTGGAGGTTTTTGTTTCAAACCACGCCGCATGGGTGCCTTACTTTCATCATTTTGCGCCACTCCCAGCCGCACTTTATGTCGCCCTCACCCACATGCTGAGTCTAAGACTCGGCTGTGGAGCTTGGCTTGTGGGTCTTTCGTGGGTCTGCCCTCATGTTACACGTCAGAGAGGCCCCGCCAACGTGTTATTCTTCAATAGTGCGGGTTCCTCTCTTCATATATCGTGCGCGTAAGACACCTTAGGGTTTGCTTAAGTGTCCAAGTTACGCAGAGTAGCCGCGGAGATTCGTTACGGTCAAAAGAGTCACTATGTACAAAAATGTTAGGGCAAAAAACCGATATGTAATTATAAGGAGATACACTTTAACGTTTTTACTACAAGGTTTCTTGTCTCGGTTACTTCGACTCGTTTACCGTGGAATGGTCTGTAGTCTACAAGACTTGGTATTCGAAGTTTTGACGACTCAGATTTTATGTGGTGCGTTTGTCTGGCCCCTAGACTGTGTGTTTCTGTGTGTAATGCTGTTATATTGTGTGCTGAGGTAACAACGCTAAATGTATGCCATTCTTTTTGTTTGTGCATATATATCTAGTCGAGTTCATGTCGAGTGGCACTATCATGTAATCCCTTGGACCGGGGCATTATTATGCGTGATTACTAAGGTTAATGTCTGTCCTCTTTTGCTCGAAGGGTCAGGTTATTGTCTCATGCGCTGATTCCGTTGTTTACAAGTTTTGATATATGTGTATGGACCTTGATTATTTTATTCCGGGGTCCTCGATTAGTGGGCGTTTACTAGCATTTCTTTCTGTGAATGTGACACGGTAAGCTGCTATTGCTAGACTACGCTCAGTATGCGTTCTCTTTAATAGTTCATGTGCGTTGGTTAGTTCATCTGTCTCTTCGATTCGTCTTTTCTTTGTTCTGGTTCGACTTGGGGGTATCATGTTTTTCCGAGCATCACATGCCCTCTTTGAGAATGAGACCGCTATAACGGGTTATGCTGATGCACATAGTCTCATTGAAAGTATTGTTAAAGAGAGTGACGAGAATTCAGAGAATAGGGAGCCCCATTCTCTTAACAAAGGTCTGCTCAGACTCGTAGTGACGGTTTGAGTGGTCCTGGTAGCTGAAAGAACTTACTTCGAATTGGCATTTTTGCAGACACCCTCGACGAAGCAATTATAATTAAAATTTAAATTCCATCTCTTGTTTATCAACCCTTAAATAGAAACCCGACCGATATAAATCACCTAGCTAATAAAGGGTGCCTCTTTGTTGATAGAGTCTTTCCTAAAGTAGTCTATTGCATATTTACGACTCGTTCCATATACATGATGCTCGCTACTATATTTGTTGTTTAAATTTTCCCTGTTTGTGAGTTATTTTGTGCTATGACAGTGGCTTCCCCGTTTTTATTATACGTGATTCGTAGCGGTAGTGAGATTTAGCTTGCAAAGTGTATGTGATGTAATGTGAGAGATCTCCAATTATAGACGCACATTTGTTGACTTTCTACAGTGCTATGACTTTCCATTACTCCTTCTATACTGTTAGTCTTATCATTTCCCTTTTGCGTATATACATAATTAATATGTCATTAGATGAAGAATTATGTAGAACTGGAACGTCTTGGTTATGTGCTCCCACAAGAGCTTAGTGTTGGTTTAATCTTGAATGGCCTCACTAGTGATTTTGCTGGATTTGTAAGAAATTATAATATGCATAACATGAGGAAGACAGCTGGTGAACTACATGCTATGCTCATTGAGTATGAAAAGGGTTTACCTAAAAAGACTGATATAGACTTATATCGACAATGATCTTGTTTAATTGCTTAGCTTGGAACTTGTGAAAAATCGAGGACGATGAATTTATCCGTCAGGACATCCGTAGATCACTCTACGGACGCTTCTCATTCTATGATCCCAGTGTTAATAAATAAAGAAAGTCAAACTTGTTAAAAAATGAGAAAATCCAAAAATATTAGTTGTAGTTAGTGTAAATTCAGAAAATGGTGAAAACGGGGCTTACATGTTTACTTCATAACATTGCGTGAGGACACACAATACCTTAGTTTGGGGGATTTGATATGTGCTTAATTACACATATCTTTTACCTTTAAAAACGAGCTACAATAACCAAAAACGGACTCAAAATGCCAAATATATGCTTGTTTTGCTAATTATGTTGTGCAGGAACGGATATCTCACAAAAAGACGGAAAACCAATCAAAAAGCGACAAAATAGGACACGGGATGGAAAAGTGTGTGGAGACGAAGCCAAATCAAAGTAAAGTCTACTCCGAGAAGAAAAAGCAAAGAAAAATATAACTTGAGGGGTCAAAAATGCCAAACCCCTAAGTTATATTATCATATAAACCGCAGGGGCTGATTATGCCAATTGGGAAACTTCATTTATGAAAGAAAGAAAATGGGAAAAAGAGAATGACAAGAGGAAAGATGTGGAGGGGCCTTTCTTGTACACAATCCAAACATTCCCTTAATTCATCTTCAACCTCTCTCTGTCACAGCCCAACTTGTATACCTTTTCTTTCCCACTCTTCCCGCCAATACCAAAACCAGCCAGCACCCGGTTTTTGCTCCCATACTTCTCTGCAAAATCACTCAACACCCTACTACTACCCATCCCAGCTTTATAAAGTCCATGTTGGCAATCCCTCTCCATTCCCAAAGCAATTCGATGGCTGAGATTGTCTCCAAAGAAGCTCAAAAGAAATCAAAGGCTGGGATTTGCTTTAGATTCACCTCACACAACTAGCACACTTTGTTTTTGCTCTTCAAAAGAAGCACAAGCTGCAAAGAAGACTTCGGCTATAAATAGACTCATTGTAAGCCTTTGAGGCAATCTAGTATGTTAGTAACTAGTTTTTCTTTAATTTTTAATATAACTTAGCTTGTTTTTAATCATTTAAAGCTTTTGCTTTCAGCTTTGTAACATTTCTAAGTTTTAATGCAAGTTTGAAGTTTTTAAGTCAATTTACAATACAAGTGTTAAGTTTCTTAATCTTATTGTTTTGTGTTCAAAAAGCTCTCACCACAGCTTACTTATAAGCTGTTTTCATTAAGTAAAACTAAAAAGTTAAGTAGTAAAGAGAAAATAACAAATATCACTCTCAAACATACCACAGCTTACTTATTGGATGATAAGCCAGTTATGGATGGGCTTATGGACTATCACTAGCTTGTTTTATACAAGCTAGAGCTTGTAGATTTGTTGTTTGACCCTGTTTTGAGCAAGGGTGTAGTAAGTCTCTCTTTTTCTTACTTTACTTATCTATTGCAGAACTGCTAGTTTATTTGATACACTGTTAGTTTTAAGTTTATACTGCTAGACTAATTCATGCTTATTTAAGTGCTTATTATGGATTGAAAATTGCTTATAAGTGTTTTACTTTGTTATTTGATAATCTGTTTTTAATAATTTTGAACTAAAAATGATTTTTGGAAATGTTAAATGCTGTTTTAAACAAGCAGTACTAACTCCAAGTTAGTACTGCTAGTTCATTTTTAGGACAGTACTAACTTCACACTAGCAGTACTAACTCCAAGTTAATACTGCTAGTTCACTTTTGGAACAGCATTAACTTAACACTACCAGTACTAACTCCAAGTTAGTACTGCTAGTTCAATTTCTTGGATTTCAAAGGTAGCAGTACTAACTAACACTAGCAGTACTAACTTTTAACTAGCAGTACTAACTTTAAGTTAATACTGGTAGTTAATACTGGTAGTACTGTTGTTAGTACTGTTGTGTTTCTCTTGTTTAATTTAGCTTAATTGCATGCTTAATTTGCTTATTTAGATTTAGATTAGCTTATTTGTCTGTCTTAAGCTAATTAGAGCTTATTTGTGCCTTTGCGTAAAAGTTTTAAGTGTTTTTGCTATTTCTAGCTTTTATGCTTATTCTAGTTTATGTTCTTGTTTAATTTTTATGTGCATTTGCTTTCAGTATTAATTCACAAACATTCCTTGTTACATTCAAACACCAATCATCAATCGTTCTTCGATAATCCATTTCTAGCCTCGTTGGGACATAACGACCCGGGAACACTCTATACTGCTTCCGGTTTTCTTGATCTCGCGAATTCTGATCCCTTGTTGTGTATTTATAGATGTCTATGTTTATTTATATATAATAAGGTGTAAGAACGCGCGAATCAATTTTTGGCGCCGTTGCCGGGGAGGTTGAAAAAGAATATCGCTACGTATTGACAACTTGTATTTATATTTGTGAATATTTTTCTTCTACAAAAATATAAAAAGTACAAAAATATTTTTCATTTTTTTTTCTAGTATAATTACAATATAAAAAAAAAGAAAAAAATCAAAAAAAATAAAAAAAATTGTCCATAAACAAGAAATAAAATACATAAATTGGTAAAAATACCAAAATATAATATTCTCAATTGAGGTACAAAATAGTATTTATCGAATATTTAACTTTTTACACTCTAATTTCCACGTTTTTCCTCCTATGACTTTTATGTTTTAAACCCGAATAAACTTTTAAATATTTTTAGCGTCAAAGGATTTATATTAACCGTGTTAAATTCGTTTATAAATTAATTTCGTCGTTATTACTCCTAATTCATCGAATCTGTTTTTTGGGGGTTTTTATAGTTTTCTAAACTTTTGATTAAATCCCGTTTTCGTCAGTGAGATTACCATTTTCGTTGAGTCTCGGCTGGATACGCCCAAAGGCCGTTAAAAACAGACATGTTTCATACTTCCTTTTTGTCTAAAATTTACAGTTAAATTTTTATGAATCATCACATCGTAGTAGTTTATACAATAATACCCACATCGGCTACTAAACTTTTCTTCATTTTTTTGATTTTCTGTCTGCAGCCCAACAGTGGGTTGTACCACTTGTTTGTGTTTCCTTTCTTCTACTTAACCTTTCACATGTTTATTATGCAACATATTGTTACTTCATTTCTTTCTCTTTTTGTGCTCACACACGCAACAACAGTGAGCCTTTCGCACACACTATTCTCTGTTTATTTTCTTCACAGCAACCCACAAATACATTTTATATATACTAGTTTTCCTTATTATTTTGCATGTTTAGGGTTGCATGGGTAGCAACGAAGGAGAATTAATCTCGAGACACAAAGACGTCTCTATCGTCCCTTGTGGGAACGCTTGGCTGCAACTAGCAGTAGCAACGTGCATGGCTAGTTGGTGGGCGACTACGATAAAAGTTGGCGTCGAGTACTGGCTCGCACCTATAAAAGGGTGAGTCCGTCAGTTTGAGTCACTGCACCAAGTGGTGCGTTGGTGGGTCGGACGTATTAGCACCAAAAAAGGTGTGTTGAAGATTATAAAGGCAGCAGCCGTTTGGTACAAAACCACCAGCCTTCGCCACCACCACCTTGCAGCAGCAACAGTGGCAGCAAGCCAACTGTCTCGCACGCAAGGAGTGACTTTGAATGGGTTCGGGGTGGGTCTGCTACACGTGTAGAGACACGCCACCTTGACCCAGTGTGGTGCAGACTAATGAGAGCGCACTTTGAGGTAATGGCCCCTCTTCACTCATCACATTAGTGGTCACGGTAGGGCTTGGTCTTGGTCACAATACAAGCATTTAACATGTATGCCTTAGTCTTACTCGTCCCTAGTGCCAACGTTTCAAACCGAGTATAAGTATCAAGTTTTGCGTTTACGCATTCCTAATGAGCCAACATATTGTTATAACATTCTTGTTTAAACTTTTTATAAATTGTCTGGGTTCGTTATTCTATGCATGGTATGTCGAAAGGTTTGGCATGCGCATGTTTACACGGATCACGCATGGGTTACACCATGTGTGTCGTGTCTCAATCATGCAAGACCGAGGTTCGTCAAGCTATAATGCAGATAACATATTAACGAAAGATGCTAAGCCACGAGGACGACTTACCGAGGTCCAAGTTCGTCAAACGACGAGGAAGGTGATGGTGTCAAAAAGGCTCGAACCCTTCTTGTTTCTTCTCTTTAAATCCAACGCCTCCTAGCTCTCGAATCCAACAAAAACGAAAACCTAACTCTCACCGATTTGTTTAATCTTTGCTTTCAAATTTTAGTTGAGATAACTTGTTTGTGCATGGTGCCTTATTTATACTCGAAGTCTTTGATTGGTTACTGAAATGTTGCATGTGGAATGACTCTATACTACTATTGAATCATAGTGTAAATTTTCTAATACTGTTATCATCATTACCCTTTTTCAAATATTATTAAGGAATCTCTATTATTTCTTGTTTATTCCATTTGAAATTTCATCAGGTTCATAAGACGTATCATGGAGATATTTAAAATGAGAAAATGTGTAGGGTAGTGTGTAAGGCTTTGAGATGATGGATGTTTTGCCATTATTATGTGTTGGTTTTATATATATGTATGTGCATATATCTGATATTGGTTTATATGTATTCTTAAGTGTATATTTCTTTTGAATTCTCTTAAAGAGTTGCATGGTTATCGAACGTAGATGGTTTCATGAAAATAATCTAAGTAAATGACTTCGTTTGAAAATTGAAATAAATATTGTTTTATCTCTACAAGTTCTAAAATATCCTCTTAGACACAAGAGCAATAGTGGTGATATTCGTGTGCTAATTAAACTTTCCATGAACAAAAGTAATGCATTGACGATCATAAAATGACCTCTTGTTGAAATTAACGGTGAATTCGTAAACTTGCAGTACATGACTTTTACTTAACGAAAAGGAAATTAAATTTTCTTACGGGGTGCCACATCACCCTTTTAAAATTTATGAACAAGCACACCATTTACGCCCTAACGACCCACTAAAACACATTCCCAAACACCCCCTTCATCTTCACCCTTCACCTTCACCCTTCACCTTCACCTTCATCCCTTCACCACCATAGCAACCATCACCGCCACCACCACTCTTTAAATTAAAAATCATAAATCAAAATCAATACTCAACCTAAAACCCGAAATCAAAACCCAAAATATATATACATATCTTTCTTTTATGATGTTATCAAAGACAAGACAAAAACTAATAATTGAGATTACTACTGACTGTCATATCAAAATATTATGTCTTCATCTTTCAGTTGAACTCTAGATAAAAAGGTGCCCCTTTTCTCGAAACATCACTGCCATAATCTAGCTTTTTAACAGCTTGTTCCCGCTTTTCGATCTATCTTTTTGTACCCTTGTATCTTTTTCGGTTGAAAGAAATCCTCCCTTTCCAGCTCATCCAACTCGCCCTTAATATAAGTGATGGTGTTCTCCAATCTCGGCTTCACAACATTCTCCAAGGCATTGACTCTGCGATTAGTGGTCTTGATCGCCCTATCAAGTGTCAGGAATGATGTTTGGAGAGACGCAAGATCAACAAGAACCTCAACGGCTTTCAGATAGGCTGAACGACATCCTTGTACCTGCTGACCTCCTCTAGCTAGCCCAGTCAGGTCAATCTTAGTCATCTCACCTTCTGTGAAATACTCAAACTTTGGCAGTTTAACGCCAGCAACGTTCTCTTGGCGTGAACGAACTCTAATAGAAGCACTTTGAACATTGAGGAACTGAAGGCAAAGCCCTTGGGATGTTGAATGTTGATTTTGATTCTGGGTTTTCATTTAGAATTTGAATTCGGTTTGATAATTAAGTTTCGATTTGTGTTTTTGTTTAGATTTTTATTTTGATAATGGTTTCGATTTGTGCTTCGGTTTAGATTTTGATTCTGGGTATTCATAATTAAGTTTTGATTTGTGCTTCGGTTTATATTCTAATTTCGGTTTAAATGTTGAAGGCTATTGCAGACATGGGTGGTGGCTATGTTGTTAAAAAATATATGGTGGTGGTTTTGTTTGAAGAACATCAAAAAAGGTAGGAGAAGGGACTGTTTAGGAATATATTTAAAAATTGTTGATGTGTATTTTACAGTGACTTGGCGATATTAAAATAAAGAAAAACATGAAATAAGTGGTTATTTGTTCCACGTAGGATTTAGCAGGTTAGTAGGTCACCTAGTACATCAAATAGATAAAATTCAAAAGTTTTATGATTTAATAAGAAAAAAAAATAGCTACACAGAATTACAAAAAGTGGTAAGTTTACTACATTTTCAAGCAATGTGCCCAAAAGCTCAAAATAGCTACACGCTAATTACACAATTAAAAGAAAGCATCGCCATTTCCCCACATAAAATAGCTTCCCTACGTGTACTGATTACAACATATATTTCTTAAAAGGGTAAAAGCTAAAAATGTTTAATATACTATGTGAATATACTCATTATGCTTAATGTACCTACATTATGTGTCATATTACATAGTCTTGTATCAATAAATTTTTAACCTTCTTAATCAAAGTGACCGACTACCTGTACTTTTTATAAAATAGCCGTTTTATAGGTTTTTTATTTTTTTATTTTCCAACTATGTAAATAATTACTGCCATGTGTAAATAGATATACCACATGTGTATATATATGTTGTATAAATATAAATGCCACACAATATCACTTTACCTTTCCCCCAAACCTAAAACCCTAAATCTGAAAATCAATAATTCGTTCCAATTGGTCTTCAATATTTCAAGGTATGTATATAATTTAACGATTATAACAATTGTTAATGGTTACGATGTCTTTAATTTATCTAATTTTCAAAACCCCTAATTCTTAATTAACCCTAAGTGGAGGCAAAGGCGAGGGTTGGATCATCACTCCCTGCAAAAAGGCTGGAGGTCCTATGAAAGGAGTCTCTCTACATTTGGGTAGGGATAAGGTCGTGAAAAACGTGATCGGGTATACCTGATTCTTTATAATCCGAGCTTTTGTAAATTCATAATTTTACATGAAGTTCTGGCTAAAAAAATGGTGTACAAATCAACTCCCAAATAAATATACAATTTCATGGGCTTGTGCACTGAGCTAAACTTAATTCATAAGTTAACTTATCCGGAAAGCTCAAAATCAGGCAAGATCTAATAAATGTTCTTCCAAACACAAACTATAAGTCAGTAAACCTGCCATATGTTTGACAATTTTAGGTGAGTTGGAGCTTGTAGCTTATGAGAGATGTAGATTTGGAGGCTTTATTTTTAGATACGTTTGAAAAAAATAGAAGATGAAGTGGTAGCTTATAATTGTAAAATAACAAAATAGTACAAACATTTAATTCATCAAAATGGAAACCTATGTTTTTTATGTTTGCAAAACTAGCTTTAAGCTGTATGCTATAAGCTGTAAACTGTAAGCTGTTAACTGTAAAGTTGTTAACATGAACTACAAGTTGTATCTTTTTTCAATAAAAGTGTTTGGTAAATTAGTTGTTGACTGTAATTATAAGATGTAAAATGACTTAAAAGGTTATATATATATAAGGGCTAATGACTTAAAAAGTCATATAACTTGACACATTTTGTCTTTGTGTGTAGTCATTTTATTTTTTTCCTAATATGTCATCAAATTTTCAAAATTCGATCATTATGTGTATTTTCTGACCTTTTTACCCTTATTTTTTCCAAATTTCGAAGGGTAAAATGGTCATTTTACATGTTAGAATGGTCACAAAATACACACAATGATCGACTTTTGAAAGTTTGATGATATATTGGGGAAAAAAAAGATGGCTACATACAAAGAAAAAAAGTGTCAAGTTAGATGACTTTTTAAGTCATTAGCCCAAAATAGAATATAATATGATTGGAGGGTATATAAATAATTTACAGTTTTAACAGCTCCTAACAATTTTAAAAGCTTCATGAATCAGTTTTTCATTTAGGAGCTACTTGTTTAAAATAAAAGCTTGAAGTTGGTGCATCCAAACAAAGCTACTTAATATAAAAGAGATTATTTTTGTAACAAAAAGCTTACAACTAAAAAAAAACTTCAAAAGAGCTCTTGCCAAACAGGCCCGCTTCATATATACTAAGGGCTGTTTGATTCGCAGTATGTTTTAAAAGAAATTATAATATGTCAAAGGAATTGTAATTTGAATAAATTGTAATTGAAAGAGTTGTAATTTGTTGAAATTGTAATTGATGGAATCTGTCACTCTATTTAGTTGGTACTCATCATAATGTAATTCAGAAAAATTTAATAAATCTTAAATAATAAATAATAATAATAAAAAAAAAAATGTTAATATTAATAATAAATAATAAAAAATAATCATTATTATTATTACTATTATTATAATAATAATAATAATATAATAATAATAATAAATAAAAATAATAATAAAAATAAAATAAATAATAACAAATAATAATATTAATAATATACTAATAATAATAAAATATTTTAATAATAATATTAAATAAAATATTTAATAATAATAATAAAAATAATAATAATAATAAATATTTTAATAATAATAATAATAATATTAATAGATATTTTAATAATAATTAAATTTAAATTAAAAATAACAATAAAAATAAAATAAATAATAATAAAAATAGAATAAATAATAATATTAATATAATAATAATAATAATAATAATACTAATAATAATAATAATAATAATAATAATAATAATAATAATAATAATAATAGGATCAGTTTTGTTATCGCTAAAGGAGTGGGAGCCCAGATAGTATCTCGGCTTCCCACTAATTTCTTGTAAATATCATGAATTTCTAATAAAAGTGATGTTATAAGAAAAAAGTAATCTAATAAAGTGATGTTACATTTTAAAATAATAATAATAATAATAATAATAATAATAATAATAATAATAATAACAATAATAGATAAACTAGACAGTTTTGCTATCAGCTATAGGAGTTGCGAGCCTAAATATGTAATCTCGGCTTCCCACTAATTTCTTGTAAATATCATGAATTTCTAATAAAAGTGATGTTATAAAAAAATAATAAAATATATAACAATAATAATAAATAAAATAGTTAATAATAATAATAATAATAATAATAATAATAATAATATATTTAATAATAATAATAAATATTTTAATAATAATTTATAATTACTGATTTTGTAAAGTAAAAATTCTGAATTACGACGTATAATAGGATCGGCTTTGCTATTGCTAGAGGAGTGGGAGCCTAGATAATATCTCGACTTCCCACAAATTTCTTGTAAATATCATGAATTTCTAATAAAAGTGATGTTATACTAGGGGATGTCTCGAGTTTGAGTCCCACCCGGGACTTTTACCTTTTTCAGGCGAAATAGAAAGAAGAACATGCGGGTTCAGGGTACAACATACTGCCCAATTAGATGTCACTACTGGACCCGAACCACTAACAACTAACAAGCCGTTTAAAAAAAATATATGAATTCCCTCACTTGGTGTAATTGGAGTGAGTGAATAACAATTACAACGAAAACCAAACAACCTACGTAATGTAACCTCAATTACAATTCCCTCTAATATGCAAACCAAACATGCTACGTAATGTAATCCGAATTACAATTACATCCAATTACGCCCAATTACAACAAACCAAACGCACCCTAAGGGGGCGTTTGGTTCACATAATGTTTTTTGAAGGAATTGTAATCTTTGAAAGGAATTGTAATTTGATGTAATTGTAATTCAAATGGTTGGAATGTGTTGAAATTGTAATTTATGAAATCTGTCGATGTGTTTGTAAAACTTAAAAAATTTGACTCGCAACGTAATTTAATTTTTTTTTACTAAAACTTAAAAAATTAATATAATAATAATTAGAATAATATAAGTAATAATAATAATGATAATAAAAATAATAATAAATGATTAAAAAAAAAATAATACTAATAATTGATTATAAGGAAAAAAAAATAACAATAAAAAAAACACATAATAATAAAAATTAAATAATAAACAATACAAAAAATAATAAATATATAATATTAATAAATAGTAATACTAATAATAATAATAAATATAAATAAATAAATAAATAAACAATAATATTAATAAAATAATATTAATAAATAATAATAAAAATAATAACAATAATAATAAAAGTACATAATAATAATAATAATAATAATAATAATAATAATAATACTAATAATAAAATAATAATTATAACAATAATAATAAATAATATTAATACATAATAATAATATTAATAATAATAATAGCAATATTAAATAATAATAATAATAATAATAATAATAATAATAATAATAATAATAATAATAATAATAATAATAATATTAATAATAATAATAATAATAAAATAATAATAATAATAATAACGATTTAAAGTATAAAATTCTGAATTATAACGTAATTCAAAACTTTCCATCCAACTTCCTATGTAATCTGAATTCTCTCCCTTGATGTAATTGTAATGTCTGAAATACAATTACAACGCAAACCAAACAACCTACGTAATGTAATCTGAATTACAATTCCTTCCATTTTGCTAATCAAACAACCTACGTAATGTAATCTGAATTACAATTACATCAAATTACAACAGATTACGGCGAATTAATATTAATAAAATAATATTGATAATAATAATAATAATAATAATAATAACAACAATAATAATAATAATAATAATAATAATAATAATGATAATAATAATAATAATAATAATAATAATAATAATAATAGATAAATCTGATTGTTTAATTGTTAAATGTGAATTACAACGTAACTAAAACATTCATCCATATTGCTATGTAATCCGAATTACAATATTGGATGTAATTAGGAGAGTTCAATTCTTAAATAAATATTACTATCGTAATAATAAAATAATAATAATAATAATAATATAACAAATAATAATATTATAAATAATAATATTAACAATAATAATAAATAATAATAATAATAAATATTATTATTAATAATAAAAATGATAATAAAATAATAATAATAATAATAAAATAATAATAATAATAATGATAATAAATAATAATAATAATAAACATTATTATTATTATTATTTTAACATTTATATAATATCAATAATAATAATAATAATAATAATAATAATAATGATAATGATTTAAAGTATAAAATATTGAATTACAACGTAATTCAAAACTTTCCATCCAACATCCTATGTAATCTGAATTCCTTCTCGTAATGTAATTGTAATGACTGAATTACAATTACAATGCAAACCAAACAACCTACGTAATGTAATCCGAATTACAATTAAAACATTTCTGCCAACCAAACAGGATTGTGATGTAATTCAGATTACAATTACATCACATTACGGCGAACCAAACACCCCCTAAGCTTTTATGAATATGAAAAGCTTTAAAAGAGAATGCATGACAAATTTCAAGACTAGTTATAAAAAAAGGTTATTTTAAAAGCTCAAAATAGCTACACGCCAATTACACAATTGAAAGAAAGCATCATCACCATTTTCCCTCATAAAACAGCTTCCCTACGTACTCAATTCAACAACCCTCATTTTCTACATCCGACCACCACGATGATCACTTTCGCCGGAATTGAAGATATCCCTATAACAAGTAACCACTTAATTCAATGGATAGATGTGAATGTCCCTTCAAACCTCAATCATCATCATCCGCCACCTGATCTTGAAACTCCACCAATAGATGACGCATCATCTGTATGTACCATCACAGATAAATCTCCTATGAATTTTATTTGGTATAATCTTTAACCTTATGCATTTTTTATCATATTGTTTATTTATATTTTGAAATTTTGATTATTAGATGAGCTTTTTGTACACACATTGGTAGGATATAAGACATTTGAGGCCCTTATAAGCTTTACCGATATATATCCTTCCACAATGTTTTTTAGCCCAAAAGAAGTCCATTACTGTCGGGTTTGGCCGCGTTACAACTAGATGACTGGGTTATCACTTACCTTATAAATAAAAAAATTTATATTCAAGGGGTGTTCTGTTTAAGCTAGCTTATTTAATTGTCGGCTTAAATTCATAGGCCTCACTTTTCCCCCGGCTTATTGTTGAGATTATGGTGGCTATCATAAGCCCATAAGTCTCAAAATAAGCCGCAAATTTGGGGCTTATGAAATATAAGCTTAAGCAAACACCCCCAAGTAATTTCCTTTTTAACGAGGACAATTTCACTTGTTTTTGTAATCTGTAGTATCTTATCGACTTTTTTTTAAAGCCCATCAGAATATAAACAAGACTAGTCTAGTTCTACTTAATTGGAGGGTCGCAAAGGAATTTATATACCCTTTGCTATTTAGATACCAAGTTCGTTCTTTCTAATACGTGTCTCACATTTATGGCACAGGAGGATACACAGGAACCATCCTAATGTACTCGAGATACTTCAGTTTGACAGTTTGGAAAGGTTTCCAAGTGTCGGGTTACGTCTTATTTTTACTACTGCCCTATGTCCGTTTGCCTCCATATGCAGGAACGAGGTTTCTTCCTTTTCATATATGTCGGTCCCTATTGTTTACATACCCAATTTCTTATACCGTCTTCTTTTGCAGTTTCCTGGTGCTTCGGAGAACCCCTACATGCTTTACACGATGAGTGTAAATGGAGTTGTGCGTCTGATTCATCTTAACAATGTTACTGACTATAGATCGGGGTCTGTTTGCGACGTTGAGGAGTTGAATATCCATAGTTTTCATGTTCGTGGAACAATCACATCCATAGCAGCAACTGCTGGGTTTGTTGTAATAGGGAAACATGATGGATGGGTTGGCTGTTTCCGACTTGGCAGCCTTGAATCTGCTTCACAAGGTATGGTTTACCTCGTCTTAAATTCTCAGTGCACGTATTTGAGACGTGCTTGTTATTGTTATAATCATATCCCGCATATAATGATAGTATATTAGATGCATTATGTTTTAATGACTTGAAAACAAAATTGTAGGTTTCATGTATCAGCTACAGGAAGCTCCGATCAATTTTATTGTTCATTTTTTTGAGAAGATGTCGAGGTAACTTTTTAACTTTCTGTCATATAATTTGTTTTTGGAATATATGCTTTGTGGATGTTTATGATGTCTTTACCATTTTTAAATGATTTTAAACATCGCTTCTGCACTTAGAAACATCAATTTTTTATGCATACATAAAAGAAGCATGTATATTAAAGATTTAAGAATCTTAGTATTATTTTTTTGTCTTTTCCTTTTCCATGTTTTTAAACTGAAAAAACTTTCTGTTTAGAAACAAGTTGTAATATGACCTTCTGAGGGGTGCTTTATCATTAATTAGGGAATATAATTATTGGATTTCTATTTATACTTGGAAGAGGAAATATTTTATGCATTGTATTTGAAATCATTTTTATATTTATCACACAGGCCGACCGCAGCTCCCGTGAAGGATCTTTTATGTTTGGAGACTGGAGGGAAAAAAGTTGCATTTGTGCTTTTTGAGGATGGATTACTCCAATTGTGGGAACTTTTAGGATGTAGAAGATTTTTGCATAAAATGCTGGAAGGCAAGTTTAATGGTTGTTCTTCTTATCATACATATTTAATAAGTTAAAGGTGCCAATTTTGACCATTATTTATTTGGGTAAAGGGTTACCCCGTTAAAGTTATTTTGACCATTATGGTTATCTCCATACCAACAAATAGGTGAATTTAAGATAACTATAAAGAAAAAGAGTCAAATGGTTAGAATCTTGGCCTCATTAAATACAACCCGCTAAATTGTAAAATATAAATTTATTATCATATTTTATATTTTGTAATCATTGTGATAGGCTGCTTTAATTCTTAGCAAACTGTGTGGCATTGGTTCTAACTCTTGCCCACTCCCCGTTAATGTTAAAGATATTATAAGTAGAACGAAGATAACACTTAAACAGAAGACTAGGATTTCTCAGAGGAGTGCTTTCCGCTTCTTATTACTACTATTACTTTTACAACTTGATAATCCCAAATGACTAACTGTCTGTTTACTGGGAGACCTTGGCTTCTAGTGTCATCCATACATCTTAGTCAGAAAGGATTATAAGTTGTCTACTAATTTTGTACAATTTATTATAATCCATAATTATCTACCATATACATTCCATATGATTCTAAGAGCTTCCAAGATCTTCTATATCGTGTCATTCTTCCCCACCATAGCATGGATCTCATATTGTTCTCTTATTCACGCGGGTACCCTTTTTGAAACATTCCCTTTTTCATCATGGTCCTCCTGTATTAAACAAGCTTACATGTAATAATGGGTTTAAAGTACCCCAACTTGCAGGTCACATAACCAATCTTCTTTGGTAATGTGATTGGACCTTTATATAGCCGGCCTGAACAGACCCTTATGTACACTACTATCTCGCAGACCCGCACTTGTTGATAGATTTTTTCCATCACTTGATTCGTCTGGTGAACTCCCTAAATGTTATTTTCTTGTCGTGCCGATTCCTTCATTTTCCTAGTTGTTGACCTGCCCTGAGAATAATTGTAACGTAGAGACCTTTGATGGGGCCTTCCATTCCATAATCACCTTCATTTTGGCAAGTTCAATGCGAATCTTTCTGTTCTCAATACTACCCCCAAGGAATAAACCTCGTGTAACACATACAAACATTTCTCTTTCTTGTAGAACTTGTTATTTTCAAGGCCTCGTAAACCATTCTTAGGTGACGGACGTGTTCCTCAATGGTCTTGATATATATGACAATGTTATCTAAGTAGACCACGATGAACTTGTCAATAAAGTCAGCTAGCACCGGCTGCATTAAGCTGCAAAACGTGGCTAGCACATTAGTGAGGGAAAATGACATGGCTAGAAACTCATATGATCTGTACCTCGTAACACATGTTGTTATTGGCTCATCTCCTTGAGCTATTTCTTAGGTCTAATTTCGCGAAGATCTTAGCTTTCTATGAACGTTCGATTCTCCCCCACTGTGTGTGTATCGCCCTTCGTGGTGGTAACTTCTTAGCTTTCTATGTCGCGTTTAAGCCTATCATATGTGCTCCCTGTTTATATAGTCGTTGGTATACTAATCATATTCTGCTAAAATAATTGTTTTGTTTATGACTGCTAGTACGACTGCTAGTACGATGAACAAAACTAGCAAATGGGATACTATTCTACCACATATTTGGAGACATGATTATAATACCTACCAAGTGTAACATCAAAGTTGTCCCTAATGGTATCATTACGATATTACTTGTATTTCCTAATCTCTTGGTCCCCATTAGCTATCTTATTTTGAAGCCTTTTCCGCTTTCCTCCAATGGTGCAACAACCTGGCAATCTAGACCCAAACGGGTCTAGATGGGTTTATATGGAAAAGTGATAACTTGTACGAATGTTAGTATAACAAACCCATTGGACCTAACATTTTTCGAAGTGATCCAAGTAGACCCATGAGGTGTTAAAGAGTTTTGTTTAGACTAACATCAACTTTCAAGTTATCACGTTTCGTATAAACCCATCTAGACCCGTTTGCGTCTAGATTGCCAGGTCCGTGCAAGTGAAAACTTGATCTGCCGTTAATTTAGTGTAGTATATGCAACACTTACTATATTGTGGTTATCACTATTAATTTTTCTGTATATTATGTTTTAGGAGCCAGGTTTATGAGGTTATGGGCAGGCGATATTAACAGTGGTGTACTGCCTCTGGCGATCCTACATCAGCCTACTCAGGTACTTTGAATGCTTTCAAATTTTAGAATGTGTTATCTTATGATTTCTTTCTAGTTCTGCTTGGTTTACTATCAATATAGGCTTGCAAATAATGATTTGGTTTTTGCTTCTACATAATACATTAACAAACTTTCTAGTTGAAGATGTGGCTCTTGCTCTTGCCAAATGAAGTAAACATAGAAAATCATATGAAGTAAAACCTTCGACTAAGATGCGAACTAAAGGCCTGTCTCTTTTGCTGTATCTGTGTGGCCCAACCTTGTTTCATCAACTAACTAGATTAGGTTTGCTTGAGATATCATCTTTTCGAACTGTAGGTGAGCAACCTCTCCTGACATGCTTTCACTCTGTATTGGCTTTTTGTAGTCAGCTGGCCAGATAAGCCAAATTAACCCTATGTAGAAGTTTATGCATACAACATGTTTATCTTTATAACAAAAGCTACCTTCACCACAAACGGAAACATTGGATTTAATTCCCGGTCTACTAACAAGGTGGAATTAAAGGTTGGCCAACAATTAAAGCTGTTCCTTTATATATATAAACTAATGAAACATCTGTTTTAGCTTATCCACTAACAGTATATGAAATAACATCAATGATCAGCCTCATTTTGCTCCTAGTAAATGAAATTGCAAACACTTCCATTCTTGCATTGGGGCATCATAGTTAAGAAAAATTAATTGCAAAAGAAATTAAATATTGTTTCTGTGAACCTTAGTTTAGTTGTCATATTTACATATATTAGTTATTGGACATCTATTACAAGTCAAGCTTGCCAAAACTACTTGTCAAGTTCAGTTTAAACAGAACCTATTAGTCTTTCTCCTGCCATTTAACTTTAATATGACTGCTGCCTATAGCCTCTGACCACCTTCCATTGTACCCCTTTGTTAGGGACCATATACTTTTTTAGCACCCCCACTGTGTGAATCAATGACTAATTGTTGAGTTTAGCACTTTTAAACGGCTAATGGTTGGAAAGATGAAGGAATTTGCTAATCAACACTTCAAATTTTTCTCACAACTTTTTAAATTATCTATGTTTGCTTACAGTCAAGTTTTATCCAACAAATATTTTTTTATAAATTTCCTTCTATAAACCTAAGTCCGTTAATGTTATAAGAATTGGTTGTGGAATCATTATGCTTCTGTTTGATTTCTGCTCTTGCTGTAATGGATTGTTGTTATCATTTTTATTTCTAGTTTCATTATCTCCCATTTTGAAACTGCAGAATGATACAGAACAACAACAACAACAACAACACCCAATCCCGCCTGAGCAGGGTATGGGGGAGGTGGTAAAACTGCAGAAGGACACAATCTCCATCTACAGATGTCATATAAGTAGGATATGGAGGAGTTGTTTTTTCGTTGAGCCTTCAGTAAAGAGTATCTCAAAGGAGAAGGTGAGTTTATGTATCATAGATTTCCTGCTCTAGATTGGAAATCTCAAGTTACAATGACTAACACATGTTTCTTTCAGAATTCAATCATTGATGTCAAACTTTCCTTAAATGAAATCTGGATACTCAGAAGAGACGGAGTGGTACTGCACAATTTGTCAGATCTAACTGAGAGCGGGTAAGGAAGCTGTATGTTTTTTTTTGTGTCATGGGGTTCATTTTTTTAGAATAGTTTCCTTTATTATGCTACCTATGAGAATCAAAAACTCAGTTTTTAACAATGTGGTAATCAAACTCTATAGCTACAAATGGCTGATTTGGGTTACTCATAACCCCTAACCTGAAATTTCAACTTAAAATGATACGGTATAGTAATCATATGAAGTGTATTAAACTAGATAAAAACCTCCAAAGTGGACTTGTTGACATGAGCCAGATTTGTGACTATGTTATATATATATATATATATATATATGTGTGTGTGTGTGTGTGTGTGTTATCTACCTTTTGTTATTTGAGTAGAACATGTGTTGGTAGCGTCTTGCCACGACCATTTGCTGTTTGATTTCTTAATGTTGATTGATTTACCAAATTATTGTTAGGGAATGCAACTTCTTCGGATCACTGGAACCGGTTGTTGCTGAACAACTATTTCAGAATTCTGAGCATGCTGGAACTGATCTTTTTTGGCTTATTAATTCAGTATTTCCATTTGCAAAGGTGCTGTGAAGTTTTTTTCTATTTTATACATTTCTTATTTATTTTGAACTTTTATGATCTACCACTATCGTAAAGATAATAACTTGATAAGAAATTTTAAGACTTCATTCTTCAACTTTTGTCTCGTGCAACAGACAAACTAAACTAGGCATTTTTGTCCTTTAACATTTTTGTGATTACTAGAGTTTTGTTGAATTTTGAATCCGACAGCATAATTGATCTTTAAAGTCTACGTCGTGGATTTTTTCACGTCAAATCATGATTTGTGACTGATGTTGATTGTATTCTCAAAATTTTGCAGGAGGAAATATTCAATCGCGTTAGTTCAATTTTCATGCGCATGCTAGTTCTTCCTGGCATTTACCATACATCCGTTCTCAGTGCAACATTCCGAGATTTCAAGAAGCACATTACTGATTCTAAGCTCCAGTCTTTAGATCCTTCTGGAGTAAGAGAGGAGATTATATCCATATTAGAACATGAGGTTTGAAGCAAAATTAAATGACATCATTTTATTATAATAACTGTTATTAGTGTTCTGGTTTAGTTTGAGGTGTCGAAATGGGTGGGTCTGATGGGTTTGGTACATTTTATAACCGGTTCTTATTATTATTTTTATTGAACGGCATCATCACAGGCTATCTATTATACAGTATGAAACATTTAGCGTGGGTTCACCTAAACGGTTTTGTCCAAATGGTTAATTTATATAAATGTATGCGTGTCATGTTTTATCACGAATATTATATCACTGCAATAATAATCTGTATTACTGAATAAAATGATTTAGGAGGCTTGATAAATTGAGGTACACTTACAGCAAGCCATTTCATATTTCACCCGTTTGTGCCATTACAAATTAAGTATAACCTGAATCGACCCCTTTGCAAGTGTATGGGTCAACCTTGTCATCTCTAGCTTTTTTTTGCTAATATGTTATCTTCTATTCTCATAGGAAGCTTCCAGGGATCCACGCTCATTTGTATACTGCTGGAAAGAATTCTGTTCCCGCTACTTCCATAATTGGTGTCATGAGAATGCACCTTGCAGTTTACTTCTTGATTCATCAAATGGTGCTATTGGTTTAATAAGAAAATCATCAGTTTCTCTTTTGTGTCATTTAAGTGATACCGAGATTCTTTCCTACGGTATGTTTACGTATCTTCAAGCTCACAAATTTAGTACTGCATGCAATTAAAAACCAGCTTATTAATAACTTGGTAATGATTAAATCTTACTAGATAATCAATAACAAACCCAGTAACTTACAATGTAGCTTCCTTTGTGGAAATCTTTATTGGAATATCTAGCCAAGTTATTACATTTTTCTTTTTACTTTATTCCCATCCTAATCGATTAGTTAAAAAAATGTGGAGATCAGTCGCGAACCCAATAGACATTTAATTGGAACCTGAACAAAATGAATCCGAAACCATATTAATAATATATATTATATATATATATGTATATATATATATATCTATATATATATATATATAGGGGACCATTCTTTGCAGAACCACTTTTTTGTACAAAATATACAGAACCACTTTAAACCAATTAGAATTTAGTATCATTACTTTTTTTATTTAATTCAAAAGGGTATAATAGTCAAAACACATTGACTTTTTTTTGAATTTTTTAATTAAAAAAACGTTTTTTTAGAAACCTTTTAATTTTCAGAATTATTTTATTTTTATTTTTTTACATATTTTTTTAGTATATACTGTTTTGAAAAGAAAAAAAAATGAGTGCATATATGTTTTTTATAATATATTGTAAATTCCATGATTCTAGTGTAAATTTTTAACTTAATAAGGTAATTACACATATGTTTCTTGTGCACATTCTTTAATCTTCAAAATTTATAACACAAAACATAAACAAAAATTGATATCAAATGAAATACATTAGAAATATAAATCCAACTATATACATGTTGTTCAAAAACATGTGTGCACTCTTCTAAGAACATACGTGCACGGTTCACTTTCTCATCGAATTCATTAGATCATATGAGTACCCTTCGAAGAACATATGGCACGCTGCGCTTTCTCGTCAAATTCGTTAAAACATATGTGCCCATCTTCCAAAAACATATGTGCACGTTGCAATATCTTGTGACCACCTGATTTTTGCTTTAACTGCACATTGAAAAGAACATACATGATTATTATAAAATTTAAAAAGTAATTTTCTTCAATACCTTGTATATTCGATGTAAGAGCACGCAAACTTAAATTCATGAGTGTGATGTCTATTTGAACATCACATGGTGTAAAGCAATTATACAAGGCAATTAAATATACAAACAATAACTTTCATTGCAAAGAAAATGTATAAACCACAAGGCAGTAGCTTTTGATTAAAGAAAAAGATACGAACAACATAAGATGCAAAATCAAATGAAACATAAAATAACTATTGTTTCTAAGAACACAGATGGAATAAGAGGATTCATAACAAAAGTAAGAGTCAAAACACAAGTAGTCCACGATAAAATAAACACCAGGAGGTGAACAAATGGACTGTTTAGGTGGCTTGCCTTCATTCTAATTCCGACCAAACAAAGACACCTCACCCATTAGATTTTAAACAATTCGGATTTAAAAACGAAGATCGCAAAACTAACAAGCTATATATCAAATATGAAGATCTAAATTATTTAGTATTAAAGCTTTTATAAAATTTAAGAAATTGATGAGAAAAGCAATATCAATAAATTATACATCACTTTTACAAACACAAATCGGATTCTTTATGCTCAGATCTAAGACCAAATTCAGTTAAACAAAACTTCTAATTGGCCACGAACGTTATAGAGATTATTGCGATGGTTTTATTTAGAAAACGAATTCGCTTCCTTATTAAAAAAATTGGAAACACCAATGGCTTTCACAAATATAAATGAAACATAAAGAAACATGTTACCTAATTATAGTTGAGCACGTGATGTTATCCGACATCAATAGTAAAAGAAATACATCCATTTGTCTCCTTTCTTCATTAATTTAATCAAGACCACTTGATTATAAAATGTGTTATTCACACTAATTTGTTTATAATTGATGTTTATGAGAAAGTAGATCTGGGATTTGGGGAGGTGGTTAGGGCGACATATTTGGAGAGATGAATGATAGTGAGAGAAAACAAAAGGGAGCAGCCATGATTTATAAAACTGACCGAATCTTTTGTTAAAAAAACAATTAACTTTATTTTTGAAGTGCCTAAATTACCCTTGGCCATTTATTAAATATTAAATTCATTTTCTTTTAATTATCAAAAACTATCTTTCATTTTCAGCCTTTGATTAAATGATCCAACGATTTATATTTGGTTTCGTAGGTTCTGTACAAAAAAGTGGTTCTGCAAAGAAAATGTCACCTATATTTATATTATATATATATATTATATTATATATCTATTTGGTATTATATGTGACATTTTCTTTGCAGAACCATTTTTTTGTACAGAACCTACGAAACCAAATATAAATCGTTGGATCATTTAATCAAAGGCTGAAAATGAAAGATAGTTTTTGATAATTAAAAGAAAATGAATTTAATATTTAATAAATGGCCAAGGGTAATTTAGGCACTTCAAAAATAAAGTTAATTGTTTTTTTAACAAAAGATTCGGTCAGTTTTATAGTTAAAACTTGGAAAGTGAGATTTTCATTTTTTTTTGAAAACTTTTGAAAATATTTGTGACTGAACGGGTTTTCTTTCTTTTCAGCCTCATGTGAAAATTTTCTTAGAAAAATGAGGTATTTTTCACCAACTAAACACACCATAAGCATTTTGAGAACATTGTGGACGACTTTTGAGTTTTGACCCGTTTCCTAAGATTACATTTTTTTTTCAATGCATTCTTTGCTAATGTCGTTTCTTTGATATAGGGTCTGCTGATGAAATTAGAGAAATCAGTATTAACTTATCAAGCGATCTTGAACGAGAAGTACTTCTCAAGGTGCTTTGGTGCACCCGTCATCTTAGCGAACACCTTGGGAAAGGTGCATCTGCTATATATTATGAGTGCTGTTTCAACAAACCATTAAGGTCACCTGAAAGCATTATGATGAGGATAGTGAAGGTTCTAGCAACTTCTAATGTTTTGGAGAGAGGATCAGCAAACCACAAGACGAATACAAACTTTTCTATGGATATGCTCGTGTCTCTGCGAGAGTTGTACAGTGTAGCTGGGACTTGGGACGCGTTTGTTGAAGTTGGGTTGATGTATTTGAACTTTTTAGTATCTCAAAGGAATCAATATGGATCAGACTCGGGGTTGGTGTTTGAATCCATATTCACCATACTATTGTTGTTGAATTACATGCTCAAGATAAGTGATCAGGTTAGCCGGTTAGAAAAGTAGTATGCGTGTGCATAGGTTATTATAAATAGTTATTTATAGTTATATGTGCGTATACATAGTAGTTGAATCATGTGAAAGAAAACTTATATTATTTATTGTTCATATGCAGATATATATGTCACCTGAGGATGTTTCCACGGTTCAAGTTCGGCTAATAAGACCAACTCAACAAATTATCATGGAGTGGAATAAGCCTTCCCACTTACCAGTCGTTGAAGATTTTATTTCTGAGTTCTCACTATTACAAACCGGTAAGTGTATCCTTAAACATAGAGATGTTTTTGCTTCCTTGTTTTTGTGCGCCATCTTGTTGACCCTTGCCTTGTTGTTTTTGTTGCTGTTCGTTTTTTTTTGCATCCTATCATCTGCTCCCTTCTGGCTGGTTTTTGTTATTCTCGTCTTTTGCTTCCGTGGCTTTGCTTGTGGTGAGTTGTTGCTTCTTATGCATGTTTGGTCCTTTTGCGCCCTTGTAGTTTCTGATTGGTGTGCTAGAATTTGTATCTTTCTTGCTGCTCGTGTTTGCCTGCTCGTTTTGGCTGTTGGGTTTTTATATCTATTAACCATTAAAACACGAGTACGCAACGGAAGAATAAACACGTATAGAATAACATAGTTAACAAGGGTTCAAGAAAGTGTGTACCTTTTAGCAATAAACGAACCACCGTCTTGAATATACGCGTATGTATAACACCACGCGAAACCACTAGGATCAAAAGTATGATCCCTCTAAGCCGACACACATAATACGTTCTTAGCAAACAACGCAGTATGCTAGTACTAGTAGTGTTTAATCAAACGATCACCTTCGTCTTTGAATCAATCAACACACGAACAAAACCACATCGTAAGTGGTATTAGATCACAAACCGAAACCCTAAAGGGTGTTCGGTTCGATCGCACGACACAAGGAGGAAAACCGAAAACCTTTGGTGGGTTTTGGGATTCGGTCGAACACAAGGGAGAGCACAAAGGGATTTTAGGGTTTAGGTTTTTTAAGTTATGAGACAATGAAAGCCTTAGACCTCTATTTATAATCCACTTAACTTGGCATGCAAGTAAGCTCTCCCAATCCCTATGGGATTGGGATTCGGCCGACTAAAGGAAACAAGGGGGCAAACCGCGATTTTCCTTTTTCCGGTTTTGCATATTAGTCCTTTAACTTTTAACGACTAATATTAATTCTTGTTAAACTTTTAACAATCGTTTATTAAACACTAATATATTACATTAATATATTTAATAATTGTTCTACGTATTAACGTGTGCGTCCCCGTAAGTTCGAATAGATTTTCGGACATATATAATATATACGTGGACATATTCCAACATTTGCTTTGCCTGCCCCGTGGGCTAATGCATGTTTAGTGCGTCTAGTGCTTTGTGTAATTTGCTTTTATACCCCCTTTGCTGTTGCTCGCTCTTGGTAGGTCTTTTAGGTCTTTTTATCTAGTTTGCCCTTTTAGCGTTTATTCTTATGCTTTGTGGTTTTATGTGCTCTGTTTGTTCTCCTGCTTTTGTTTGCCTTCTCGTTGTGGTTTCATGCCTGTTGTTCATGTTTGCCTCGTTGATGCTTTGTCTGCTCCCGTAGCCGTATGCTTGTTTTGTGCTTTTAAGGCTTTGCGTGCTTGCTTTTGTTTAGCCTTTCCTGACATGTTCTCTGCTTTCTTTTCGTATCTTGTTTTATCTTCTCCCACCTTGCTCCTTTACAATATCATGCTCCTGAAAAAAAATAAAAATAAATAAATAAATAAAAATAAATAAATAAAATATTTAAAAATAAATAAATAAATAAACAAATAATAATAATAATAGTCGGAGGTCTACCCGGAAGCAGTCTATTTACCCGTGGTTTTCCCAAGGGTAGGAGTATGACGTGTCTATATTTCACCTCCCTCATACCCTGCTTTGGCGGGATTGTGTATCGTTGTTGTTGTTGATTGTTGGTGAAGATACATAATCAAAATTAGGTTGTTTTAAGATTTATTCAAATGACCATCTCAACTTTAAACCCAAGCATAATTGTGATACTAGTATTGCTGAGGCATTCCACTTGTGATTCTAGCTATGCTCATTAGTTGAAATTGATAAACGGAGAACAAACAATAAATTGATTTTATATATTATTTGTTATAATCTGCTTCTAGTTCTTGTTACATTTTGTTAATAAGCTAACTTGATATGTCTTTGGCGTTAACCCCATTTCTAATTCATTATCCATTTTCAGATAGCAGCACTAACCAAAGATCATTGGATATTGGTTTAAGAAAGCGTGCACCGAGGGGCACATCAAGCGCATCAGAGTGATGCGTTGACGTGGGCGCATCATATAACAACCCTCAATTTTCCTGTATGTAATTATCCATCTATTAAATTAGATGCAATTTTCATCAATGTAATATCTACTTATTAAATTAAGTACAATCATTTTCATGGAAAGATTTTTTTTGCTTTATTCCATCCATAATGTAACGTAACTTACATTACAAAAGTAAACGAGCTCACGCAACCTATCTATGCCAATTTCATCAACGTTTATAGCCAGTAAACGTTATAATATGTTAAGCAATATGTTTTAAACTCTATTTTATCATACGTTATCTATTTAACGTACTTTTCAAAACGTTATATCAAAATAGACTTTAAACGTAAACGTTTATATCAAAACCC
>BQNB010058319.1:0-34376 GCA_026074375.1 Tanacetum coccineum
TTTGCATCTGTTGCATTATCATACACTTGGAAAATCTTATGGTCCTACATTATACATTTTACAAACCTATAAATTCACCAAAATTATTGTTGACGTTTTAAAGCATGTTTTCTCAGGAGACCAATGAGGTACAAGATAATGGATACATTGGTGGTCGTTAGTTTGGAAGTCATATGCATTAAAATTTGGTTGCATTACATTTTGGGGAAATATTTGTTATGGACTAGAATCTTTGTATTTTAAACAAATAAACAAGTGAAGCTTTGGGCTTTTGTAACAAACAATTTGATTAATCCAATGTATCAGTTTTAAACGACTTTTAAATGGTCTTTCTCATATATATCTTGTACTATTGATCTATGAAGTAACGCTCCCATGACCCATATTCCACTGCGACCCAATTTGGGGGTGTTACAGATTGGAATCAAGAGCCATGGTTATAGAGAACCAGGTCAAATGTTTTTACTTGGACTATAACCGTTTTCAAACATTGCATTCATACGAAGAGGTTTTGACGGGACATACACTCACTAGTTGTTGCATTAGTTGGTTAGACTAGATGCATTCATGATTGATATACGTGTTTATAATGTATATTACGATAAGAGTCTTATATTAATACTTATATAAGCTATTTTTAATTTTCAGATTTTGTCATGTCGGATTCAGAGGATTCCATGGTCACTTACACGGACGTATATAGTCCGTTCGAGGATCTGTCAGATATAGGATCTCCGGGAGTCATTGTACACAAAGACGATGGACTGCCCATGATGCCACAGGACCCTTATGCATACGTAAAGGCCGCTATGCTGGAGCTACCTTCACCATATTTTGTTTCAGAGCCGGTATACCCAGAGTTTATGCTACGAGCCAGAGCAGGCACCACCTTCGCCAGATTATGTTCCAGGCCCAGAGCATGCTGATGATGAGATTGTTGTTGAGGATCAGCCATATGCTGAGGATGCCTCACCCACTGCTCAGTCACCTGACTATGTCCCGGAGTCCGATCCTGAGGCAGACCCGGAGGAGGATGACGATGAGGACCCCGAGGAGGATCCTGTTGACTATCCTGCTGATGGAGGAGATGACGGAGACGATGAAGATGAGCCATCGGAGGAGGATGAGGATGATGATGTTGACATAGAGGCTGATGAGGATGATGAGGAGGAGGAGCACCCAGCTTCTGCCGATTCTGTAGTTGTTGCTTTACCAGCTGCTGATCAGGCCTCATCCGTGGAGGAGACATAGCCATTCGAGACTGATGAGTCTGCGGCCACACCACCACCACACCCTGCATATCGTGTGACAGCTAGGATTTCTATTCCAGCTCCAGTACCTACACCAGTATGGTCTGATGCAGAGGTTGCCAGACTTTTCGCTATATCTACTCTACCATCATCACCACTCTCCCCATGGTCTTCACCACTTCCCCAGATACCTTCTCCATCACTACCACTATCACCACCCTCACCTGTGTTATCACCAGCACCACCTTCTAGCCCTATTCGTTCATTGGGCTATCGAGTTGCGATGATTCGGATGAGAGCTGAGGCCGCATCTACTTCCCATTCTCTACCATTACCACCACCCTTCATACTCTCCCCCACCAGACCAGATGCACCATCATTAGGGATACCACCACCCTTGCCCATATCAGTTCCTACTTCATCACCACCATTGCTACTACCCTCTGCTAGTCGTAGGGAGGACAGACCCGAGGTTACCTTACCACCTCGGAAGAGGTTAGGTATCGCTCTTGGTCCTGGATACGAGGTAGGAGAGAGCTCATCTGCTGCTGCTGCTAGACCGGCTGGAGGTCTTAGGGCAGACTATGGCTTTGTAGCTACTATGGATAGGGAGATCAGGCGTGATCCAGAGAGAGAGGTTGGATATGGGATCACCGACTCGTGGGATGAGATAGTTAAGACCCTGCAGGGAGCACTAGTTAGTATTGACACGGAGTTGGGTCGACATATGACAGCGTTTGAGACTAGGGTTAGGCAGGACACGGATGAGGTTTATACGAGGTTAGACGATGAGCAGAGTCAGAGACAATTATTGGCTGGTCGGCTCAATATGTTGTTTAGAGACAGACGAGCACATGCATATACACGTCATCAGATGGAGACAGAGGCTAGATTGTCCCGAGAGGCTTGGAGGCGATCGATGGATGCGAGTGATCTTGCCCGCGGAGAGGTTATGTCACTGCGCACTACCGTACTGGGTCAGATGTCAGAGATTAGAGAGTTGCATGCTGCTGATCGCAGGAGACAGGCTGTGACTTCAGAGATGCTGAAGGCATACCATAGGAGGTCTACAGAGATTATAGAGTTGAGGACAGTTGATTGTACCCGACAGCAGCAGCTTATACAGACATTGACAGTGATGCAGTCACCAGCGAAGTCCGACACAACTGAGCTACCGGAGGAGGCTGGTAGCAGTTCCTAGATTCTATTATGGCTAGTTGTTTTGTACAGCCTACTAAGTATTACGGGTTCAATCCCAGCTAGTATGGCTTTAGGTTGTATATATTCTTTTATCTTGTTAACTAATCGTTGGATCATTTTGTATCTGAACCCAAATCATGTATTTTTTCAATTATTATGGAACGGTGGTTGTATGTCATGTCTTGTAATCGAAATTTGTTGTTGAATAAATGTTCCGATTTGGTTATTTCTTTGGTGATTACAATTCAGTTGTATTATTTCACTGTGTGATTGATCTCACTTTATTATTGTGCATATTTCATGTCATGGTATGATTTTACAAAATCTAACGGTTTTATATTTTCTTGTGAAGAAAATGGCACTCCAAAAAAGAGCCATGAGGTCAAACATGAGCCCCAGACACACCAACATACACGTATGTCACTAATTGCCCAATCTTTAGGCAATGATTAACCAGGTGTTACTGTCGCTTTGCAGCAGTGATGCAACACGAATGCGTCGAAGCCACAATTCAGGAAAAGGTTGCTAGGAGAACGATGCGAAGCCATCTGTGAGTGCATCTTACCTTAGACTTCATGAGTGCAAACCTGCAATTTCAAAGGCACAGAAGGAGTTGTCGAATTGACTCAATGGATTGAGAAAATGGAACTTATGTTCGATAGCAACCTATTATGTTTTTTTCCTTTTCTGGAAAAACCAAATCAAGTTCTCCACTTGTACTCTTCTGGGAAATGCTCTAACGTGGTGGAACTCCCACGTTGGATGTTGGGTAAATGTACATTGCTTTATGCTATGACTGGACTGAATGAAGAAGAAAAATAATCTGAAAGTTACTGCCCAAGGACCGAGATTAAGATACTCGAAGTCGAACTGTAGGAATTGAAAGTGAAGGGTACCGATGTAATAGGGTACAACCAACGTTTTGAGGAACTGGCACTGCTGTGTGGTAGAATGTTTCCTAAAGAATCTGACAAGATTGAGAAATATGTCGGTGGCTTACCCGACATGATCCCGAAATGGTAGTAGCATCAAGCCTTAAGACAAATGCAAGAGGCAACTGAATGGCAATCGAAAGTGAGGGATATGTGAATTCCGGCACTTTTGCTGACCGTCAGACAAAGAACAAGAGAAAGCCATATAATAACCAACAACCACAACAATACCAAAACAAAAGGCAGAACACCGACATGGCTTATGCTGAAGGGACTGTTGAGAAGAAACCATATGGGGGATCCAAACCCCTATGCTCAAAATGCAATTATCACCACGATGGTCCATGTGCTCCTAAATGCCACAAATGCAACAAAGTTAGCCATTTTGCCCGTGACTGTAGAAGTACGGCAAATGCTAACAATGCTAACCATCAGGAGGGGAGAACTGGGTCGGGTCAGAAGCCTGCCTTTTGTTTTGTGTGTGGCGCTCCAGGCACTTTCAAGACGGGGAATGTCAAAAGCTGAAACACATCACAACCGTTAGGTAACAAGTTAGAGGTGGCAATGGCTCCAGCCAAGTGTAATGCGGTAGGGCTTGCAGCGGATTAATACCCTAGACTCTAACGTCGTGACGGAGTATCTTCCTTCTAAACAATCCGCTATGCCTCTATCTTATTTTGATGCTCTAGGGTGCCGATAAAGTTTTGTACCACTGCTTTTTTAGCTCCCAATTTGCTATTACTCCAAACTGCATTAGATCTTATTTTGACGTTGAACAGCCGATTGGGAGAATACTTGGGTTGAACATTTCTCTTAGGGGTTGTACATTAATCATCACTGAATCTCACCCATTCAACTTTAATTTTTAATGCCCGAGTACGAGCTGGTAGTTTCGACGCTATAAATGGTCTATGGTTAGTTGGTAAAGTACCAAGCATTGAATGGTGTGTGCTGAGATGATCGTTCGTATTCCCGCTGGGGAAAGAAACAAATATTTGTTCCGGTGACGGGTAGCAAACAGGCACGTGGTAGTCTGTTCTGTTGCTGCTTATCTCTAATAATCTCTAGATTACATGCGTTAGGATGTCCTATCTTTGTTAGCTCTTCGTTAAAAACGAAGGTATCTGATAAGACAAGGCAATGGTGAAGCGTCTGGAGAATGTGTACCATTCTTCAATAGTTGTGTCAGGTTGGGAGTACGGTGGTCACGGGGCGGGTGGTACAGGCAGCGTTCGGGTACTTATGGGGTTGGGCTTTTGGGGTGTGTAACGGGGGGCGGCCACCCGGTGCGCGGGTGGCCGGTGAGATCGGAGTGAGGGGGTGGTGGGGGGGGGGGGTGAGGGGGGAGTGGGGAGGGGGCGGGGGGGGGGGGGGGGCGGGGTGTAGGGTGGAGGGGGTGGCGTGGGTGGGGGGGGGGGGGTGGAGGGGGTGGGGATGGGGGGAGGTGGCGGTGGGGGGGTGTGGGGGGGGGGGGGAGGGAGTGGTGGGGGGGGGGGGGTCGGAGGGGGGGTGGGGGGGGGGGGAGGGGGTTAGGGGGATGGGGGGGGGTGTGGGGTGGGGGGGTGGGGTGGGGATGGGGGGGGAAGGGGGAGGGAGGGGTGGGGGAGCGGGGAGGGGGGGGGGGAAGAGGGGTGGGGCGGTTGGGGCTGGGGGGGGGGGGTGGAGAGGGGGGGGAGGGGGGCGGGGGGTGGGGAGGGGGGGCGGGGGGGGGGGTGGGGGGGTGTGGGTGGTGGTGTGGGAGGGGGGTAGTGGGTGGGGGAGTTGGGGCGGGGGGGGAGCGGGGGGGCTGTGGGGGGGGGGGTGGGGGGGGGTGGGGGGTGGGAGGGACGGGGCGGGGTGGGGAGCGAGGTGGGGGGGGGGAGGGTGGGGGCGGGGGGGGTGTGGGAGCGGGGGCAGTGGGGGGGGGGGCGGGGGAGTGGGGGTGGTGGGGGGTGGGGGGGTGGGGGGGGGTGGGGGGGGGGGGGGGTGGGGGGGGGGGGGGGGTGTGGGGGGGGAGGATGGGGGGGGGTGGGTGGTGGGGGGGATGGGGGGGTGTTGGGGGGGGGAGGGGGGGGGCAGGGGGGGGGTGGGGGGGTGGTGGGGGGGTGGGGGGGTCGGGGAGGTGGTCCCCCCCCCCCGGGGGCGTTGGGGGGTGGCGGGAGGGGGGGGGGTGGGGGGTGGGTGGGGGTGGGGTGGGGATGGGGGGTGGGGGGGGGTGGGGTGTGTGGGGTGGGGGGGGCCTGGGGGGGGATGGGGTGCGGGGGAGGGGTGGGGGGAGGGGGGGGAGGGTGAGGGTGGGGGGGGTGGGGAGCGGGTGGGGGTTGGTGGAGTTCGAGGGTGGGGGTGGGGGTGGTGGGTGTTTGGGATTGGGGAGGTGGGGGGGGGGTGGGGGAGGTGTTGGGAGGTGGGGGGGGTGGGGTGGGGGGTGGGGGTGGGGAGGGGGGTGGGGGGGGGGGGGGGGGGGGGGGTGGGTGTGGCTTGGGGCGGGGCAATGGATAGTGGGGAGGGGTAGGGGTGGGGGAGGGAGTGGCTGGGGGGGGAGGGGGGGGGGGGGGGGTGCGGGGGGGGGGGGGGGGGTGGGGGGGAAGTGGGGGGTGGGGGGAGGGCAGGCGGGGGGGAGGGGGGGGGTGGGTGGGGGAGGGGGGCGGGGTGGGGGGGGGTAGGGGGGGGGCGTGGGGGGAGGGGGGGTAGGTGGTGGGGAGTTGGTGTGGGGGGTGGGGGTCGGAAGGGGGGGGGGGGTGTGGGTGGGGTGGTGGTGGGGTATGTTTGGGGTTGGAGGGGGGGGGGGGGGAGGGGCGGGTTGGTAACAAGGGGGGTGGGCGGGGGTGTGTGGGAGGGGGGGTGGAGGGGGGGGGGGTGGGAGGGTGAGGGGGGGGGGCGGGTGAAGGGGGAGAGGTCAGGCGAGAGGAGGGTGGGGGTTGGGGGGGGTGGGGGGGGGGATGTGGGGGGGGGGGGGTGGTGGGTGTGTGGGGGGGGGGCGGGGTTTTGAGGGGGAGGGGGGGGGGGGGGGAGGTGGGGGGGGTGGGTGGGGGGGGGTGGGGGGGTGGGGGGGGGGGGTGGGGGGAGGGTGTGGAAGTGGGGGGGGGTATGGGTGGGGGAGGGTGGGGGGGAGGGGGTAGTGGGGGGTAGGGGGTTGGGGGGTGGGGTTGGGGGGGGGGGAAGGGGGGAGTGGGGGTGGTGTGGGGCGGGGGGTTGGGGTGGGGGTGGGGCGGGGGGGGGGGCAGGGGGGGGGGGTGGGGGGGGCGGGCGGGGGGGGGGGGGGGGAGTGGGTGTGGAGGGGGGGTGGACTGGAGGGGGGGGGAGTGGGGGGGGGACGGGGGGGGGGGGAGGGGCGGGGGGGGGGGTGGGCGGGGGGGGGGGGGGGGAGGGGGGAGGGGGGTTGCATGGCAGGGGGGAGTGGGGGGGGGGGTGGTGGGGGGGGCGGGGCTGGTGTTGTGGGGGCAAAGGGGGGTGGTGGAGGTGGGTGTTGAGGGTGGGGGGGGGGGGGGGCGGTGATGGGGGGTGGGAGGGGGGGAGGGCCGGAGGTGCAGGGGGCGGGAGGGGAGGGGAGATGTGGGGGTGGGTGGGGGGGGGTTGTAGGGCGTGGGGGGGGGGATTTGGGTTGGGTGGTGTGGATGGATGTGAGGCGTGAACGGGGGGGGGGGGGTTGGGGGGGGTGGTGGGTTGGGGAGGGAGGGGGGGGGGGGGGTGCGGGGGGGTTGGGGGGGGGGGAGGTGGGGGTGGGAAGGGGGGGTGTGGGGGGGATGGGGGCGGGGGGGAGGGGGGATTTGGGGATTGGGGGTTAGGGGGGGGGGGGGGGGGGAAAGCGGGGTGGGGGGGGGGGGGGGGGGGGGTGTGGTGGGGGAGGGAGGAGGGGAGTTGGGGGGGGTGGGGGGGGGGGGGGTGGGGGTGGTGGTGGGCGGGGGGGGGGGGGGGGGGGGGAGGTGGTTAGGGGGGAGGAGGGGGGGGGGGGGGTGGGCGGGGGTGTGTGGGACGGTGTTGGGGGGTGGGGGGGTGGGGGGGGGGGGGGGGGGGGTGGGGTGGGGCTGTCGCGGGCTGGGGGGTGGGCGGGGGGGTGGGGGGGGGGGGGGGGGGGGGGGGGGGGGGGGGTGCTGGGGGGGGGGGGGGGGGGGGGTTGGGGGGGTGGGTGGCGGGGGCAGGTGGGTGAGGGGGTGGGGCGGGGGGGGGGGGGTGGGGGGGCGGGGGGGCGGGGTTGTTTGGTTGGGGGTGTGAGGGGCGGGGTGGTGTGAGAGGGGGGGGTGGGGGGGGCGGGGTGGGGTGGGGGGGGGGCGGGGGGGGGGGGGGGGGGGGTGGTGTGCGGGTGGGAGGGGCGAAAGGAGAGGGCTGGTTGGGGGGCGGGGGTGTGGGGGGGGGTTGGGGCGGGGGGGGGGTGGGGGGGGGGGAGGGTGGGTTGGGGGGTGGGGGGGGAGTGGTGGTGGGGGGCTGAAGGGGGGGGGGGGTAGGGGAGGGGGGGTGAGCGGTGTGGGGGGGGGGTGGTGGATGGGGTGGGGGGGGGGGGGGGGGGGCGCGATTGGTGGGCGTGGGGGGTTGGGTGGGTGTGGGGGGGGGGGGGGGGGGGGTGGGAGGGGGTGGTGGGGTGGGGGGGGGGGATGGGGGGCGGGGGGGGGGGGAGGTGGGGAGGTGGGGGGTGAGGGGGGGGGGGGGAGATTGGGGGGGGGGGTGTGGGGGGGTGGGTGGGGGGTTGGGACAGGGATGGGGGGGGGGGAGTCTGCGGGGAGGGTGTGGGCGTGGGGGTGGGGGAGGGGTGCGGGGGTGGGTGGAGTTTGGAGGGGGCGGGGGGAGGGGGGGTGGGTGCCGGGGGGTGGTGGGGAGGGGGAGTGTGGGGGGTGGGGGGGGGGTGTTGAGGGGGGGGGGGGTAGGGGGGGGGGGTGGGGGGGTGGTGGGTGTGAGTGGGGGGTGCGCGGTGGAGAGCGGCGTAGGGGTGGGGGGGGTGTGGTGGGCCTAGAAGGGGTGGGGGGGGGAGGGAGGGGGGGGTGTGCGGGGGAGGTGGAGGCTGGGAGGGGGGGTTTGCGGGGGGGGGTGGGGGGGGCGGGGTGGAGAACGGATGTGGGGGGTTTGGGGGGGGGGGGGGGGGGGAGGGGGTGGTGGGAACGGGGTTTGTTGGTTGTGAGTGCCCGGGGATGGGGGGGGTGGCGGGGTTGGTGAGGAGGGGGGGTCGTGGGGCGGGGTGTGGTGAGTGGTGGAGGGTGGGGTGGGGACTGGGGGGGCGGGGATGGGGGGTGGGTGGGCCGGGGAGGGGGGGTGGGGCGTGGGGTGGGGTGGGGGGGGGATTTGGCGTGGGGGGGGGGACTGGGTTGTGATGGGTGGGGGGAGGGGGAGGGAGGGGGGGGGGGGGGGGGTGGGGGGGGTGGAGGTGGGGTGGGGGGCGGGGGGGGGGGGGGGGGGGAGGGGATGTGGGGGGTGGGGGGGGAGGGGGAGGTAGGCGGGGAGAGGGTGGGGAGCCGGGGGTGGGGGGGGGGGGGACGTGGGGGGGTGGGGGGGCAGGGGGGGGGGGGGGGGGGGATGGGGAGGGTGGGGGGATGGTAGGGGGGGGGGGGGTGGGGGGGGGGGGGGGGGGGGTGGTTGGGGGGGGGGGGGGGCGGGAGGCGGGGGTGGGTGTGGGGGGGGGTTGGGGCGGGGGGTGGGCAGGGGGGGGGGGTGGGTGGGGTTGGGATTGGGGGCGGGGTGGGGGCGGGGGGGGTGTAGGGGGTGGGGCGGTGGGGGGGGGACTTGGGGTGGGGAGGGAGGTGGGGGGGGGGGAGGGAGTGGGGGGAGGGGGGAGGGGTGGGGGGGGGGGGGGGGGGGGTGGGCGGGGGGGGGGGCGTGGGGGGGAGTGGGTTGGGGGGGGTGGGGTGGGGGGTCGTGTGGGATGGGGAGGCGGGTGGTTGGGGGGAGTGGGGGTGGGCGGGGGGGCTTGGGGGGGGGGGGGGGGGGTGGGGGGGGAAGGTGGATGGGGGGGGGGGGGGAGGGTGGGGTGGGTCGGTTGGGTGGGGTTTGGGGGGGGGGTGGGGGATGGGGGGGGGGGTGTGTGGTGGGGGGTTGGGGGGGGGGGGGGGGGGGGGGGGGGGGGAGGGAGAGGGTCGGGGGGGGGGGGGTGGGGGGAGGGGTGGGGTGGGGAATTGTTGGGGTGGGGGGTGGGGGGAGGGGGGTGGGGGGTGGGGGGGTTGGGGAGGAGGTGGGGGTGAGGGGGGGGGGGGGGGGGGGGGGGGGGGGTGGGGGAGGGGCGGGGGGGCGGGAGGTGGTGGTGGGGGGGGGGGGGGGGAGGGGGGGGCTGGGGGGGGTGGGGGGGGGGGGTCGTGTTGGAAGGGTGGGGGGGGGAGGGGGGGGGGGTGGGTTGTGCTTTGGGGGTGTGGGTGGGGGGGGGGGTGTTGGGGCGCGGGGGGGGGGGGGGGGTGGGGGGGGGGGGGCGGGTGGGGTGGGCAGGGGGGGGGTGGGGGGGGGGGGGGGGTGGGGTCGGGTGAGCTGTAGGTGTGGGAGATGGGTGGGGGGTGGGGGGGGGGGTGGGGGTCGGGAGGGGGGCCGGGGGGGGGGGGGGAGGAAGGGTGGGTGGCGTGGGAGATAGTGGGGGTTGTGGGGGGGTGGGGGGGGGGGAGCGGGGGGGGGTGGGGGGGGGGGTGTGGGTTGGGGGGGGGGGGGGGGAGGGGGAGGGGGGGGGGGGGGGGTGGGTCTGGGTGAGTTGGATGGGGGGGCGGCTGTGGAATTCGGGGGGGGGGAGGGGGGTAGGTGGGGGATGGGGTGGGGGGGTGGGTTGAGGGGAGTGGGGGGGTGGGGGGGGGGCTGGGGGTGGGGGGGGGGGGGCGGGGGAAGGGGGGGGGGAAGCGGGGGGGGAGGGGGGTGGGGTGAGGGGGTGCAGAGGGGGGTGGGAGGGGGGGGGGTGGGGGTGGGGGGGGGGGGGGGGGGGGTTGGGTTGGGGCTACGGGGGGGGGTGGGGGGGGTTGCAGGGGGGGTGAGGCGGGGGGCGGGCGGGTGGGTGGGAGCGGGGGGGGGGGGTACGGGGGGGTTGAGGGGAGGGGTTGGGGGGGGTGGGTGGGGGGGGGGTAGGGGTTAGGGGGTTGGGGGTGGGTGGGTGGGGGTGGGGGGGGGGGGGGGGGGGGTGGGGGGGGGGGAGGGTATGGGCGGGGGGGAGGGGGTGGGGGGGGAGTAGGAGGGTGGGGGGGGTGGTTGGGCGGGTGGGGGTAGGGGGGGTGGAGGGGTGGGGGGTGGGGGCGGGGGGGGGGGGGGGGGGGGGGGGGGGTGGGGGGGGGTGGCAGATGGGGGGGGGCGTGGGTGGGGGCGGGGGTCGGGGGGGGTCAGGGTAGGGGGGGGGGGGGGGGTGTGGGGTGGGGGGGGAGGGGTTGCGGGGAGCGGGGGGGGGTGGGCTTGGGTAGGGGTGGTGTGGGCGGGGAGAGGGGGGGAGGTGGGGGGGGGGGGGGGGGGGGAGGGGGGGGGGGGGGGGGTGGTATGGGGGGGGGGGGGGGGGTGGGGGGATTCGGGGGAGGTTGAGGGTGGGGTGGGGGTGGGGGGGGTGCGACGACTGAGGGGGCGGGTGGGGTGGTGGGGGGGGGGGGGGGGGTGGGGGGGGGGCGCAGGGGGGTTGGGGGGGGGGGGGGGGGGGGGGGGACTGGCGTGGGGGGGGGGGGTGGGTCGGGTTTGGGTGGGGGGGGGGGTTGGCGGGGGGGGGGGAGGGGGAGGGGTTTTGGGATTGCGTGGGGGGGGGGGGAGGGGGGGGGGAGGGGGGTGGGAGGGGGAGGGTGGGGGAGGGGAGGGGTGGCGGGGGGGTTTGGGGGGGGTGGCGGGGACGCGGGGGGTGGGGGGGGAGGGCTGCATGGGGGGGGGGAGGGGGGGGGGGGTGAGGCTGGGGGGCGGGGGTGGGGGGGGGGGGTTGGGGGGGGGGGGTGGGGGGAGGGGACGGGAGGGGTCGGGGGGGGAGGGGACGGGGGGGATGGGGGGGAGGTGGGGGGGGTGAAGGCGCGGGGTCGGGGGGCGAGGAGGGGGGGGGGGTGGGGGCGGGGGGCGGGGGGGGGTTGTGGGGTGGAGGGGGGGGGGGGGGGGGGGGGGGGAGAGGTGGGGGGGGGGTGAGGGAGAGGGTGGGGGCGGGGTGTTAGGGGGGTGGGGGGGGGATGGTGGGGTGGGGGAGGTGGCAGTGTGGCGTGGGGGGGGGGGTTGGTGTGGTGTGGTGGGTGGGGGGGGATGGGGGGGTGTGGGGCGGGGGGTGGTGGGAGGGGTGGGGTGGGGGGGGCGGTGGGGGGCAGGGGGTGGGGGGGAGGGGGGGCGGGGGGGAGGGGAAGGGGGGGGGGGTGTGGGCGCGGGGAGGGGGGGGGGTGGGGGGGGGGGGTGAGGAGTAGGGGGGGAGGGGGGTTGGGGCGGTGGGGGTGGTGAGTGGAGGGGATGGCTGGTAGGGCTTTGTGGGGGGGGGGGTGGTTGAGGGGGGGACGGGGCGTGGGAGGGGGGAGGTGGGGGGAGGGAGGGGGGGGGAGGGTGGGAGAGGGGGGGGGGGGTTGTGGGGGAGGGGAGGGGGGGGGTGGGGGGTTGGGGGTGGGGGGGCTGGTCGTGGGGAGGGGGGGGGGGGTTGGGGGGGAGGGCGGGGGGAGGAGTGGTGGCGGGAGGGGAACATGGTGGGTGGGGGGGGGGGCGGGGGGGGTGGGGGTGGGGGGGGGGGGGAGGGGTGGGGGGTGTGGGGGGGGGGGTGGTGGGGGGTGGGGGGGGGGGGTGGGGGTGGTGGGTGGTTGGTGGGAGGGGGGTGGTGGGGGGGGTGGGGGGGAGGGTGGGGGGATGGGTGGGGGGGTAGGGGGTGTGTGGGGGGGGGGGGGTGAGGGAGGGGTGTGGGGGGTGGTGGTGGGTGTGGGGGTGGGGGGTGGGGGTGGGGGGGGAGGGGGGGGGGGGGGGGGGGGGAGGAGTGGGGGGGTGTGGGGGGTAGTGGGGGGGGGCCGGGGGTGAGGGTGGGGGGGGGGGGAGGGCGGTGGGAGGGGGGGGGGGGGGGGGGGGGGGGGGGTTATGAGGGGAGGGGCGAGGGGGGAGGGGGGTGGTGGGGGGGCTGGGGGGGCGGGGGGGGGGTGGGGGGGGGGCGGTGGGGGGGGAGGATGGTGGGGGGGGGGGTCGGGGGCGGGCGGGGGGGAGGGGGGGGGGGGGGGGGGGGGGGGTGGGGGGGGGGGGGGGGGGGGAGGGGAGTGGGGAGGGGGGGGAGGGGGCAGGGGGGGGGGGTGGGGGGGGGGGGGTGGGCGGGGTTGGGAGATGGGGTGGGGGGGGGGGGGTGAGGGCGGGGGGGGTGTGGGCGGGGGGGGGGGGAGGGGGGGTGTGAGTGTGAGTGAGTTGGGAGTAGGGGGGGCGGGGGGGGGCAGGGGGGGGGGTTAGGGGGTGAGGAGGCAGGGGGGGGTGGGGGGGGGGCGGTTGGGGAAGTGAGAGGCGGGGGGGGAGGGTGGTTCGGGGGGGGGGTGTTGGTCGGGAGGCGGTGGGGGGGGGGGGGGGGGTGGTGGGAGGGGGAGGGGGTGGGAGTTGTGGGTGGGGGGGGGAGGTTTTAGTTTGTTTTTGTTTTTTCCTTTTTTTTTTTGCTTGTTGTTGTTGTTTTATTTGTTTGGTTTTTTTTTTTTTGGTTGATGTTTTTAATTTTTGGTGTTTTATTTTCTTGTTTTTTTCTTTTTTTTTTTTTTTTCTTTTTTTATTTCTCTTTTTTTTTTTCTTTTTTTTTTTGTTTTTTTTTTTTTTGTTTGATTTTTTTTTCTTTTTTTTGTCTATTTTTTTTTTTTTTTTTTTTTTTTTTTTTGTTTGTTATATCTTTTTGATTTATTTTATTTTTTTTTTTATTTTTTTTTTTTTTGTTATTTTTTTTTTTGTTTTTTAATTATTTATTTTTGATTTTTACGTTGTTATTTTTGTTGATTTTTTTTTTTTTTATGTTTGTTTCATTTTTTGTGGTGTTAGTGGTTTAAAGTATTTGTTTTTGTTTTCTTTTGTGCTTTTTTTTTTTGGATTTTTTTTTTGTTTTTCTTTTTTTGTTTTTTTTATTTTTTTTTCTTTAGTTTTTTTTTTTGTGTTGTTATTTTTTTTTTTTTTTGTTTTATTTTTGTTGTTTATTTTTTTTTATTTTTTTTTTTTGTTTTCGTTTTTTATTTTTTTTTTTTTGTTAATTATTTTATTTTTTTTTTTTTTATTTTTTTTTTTTTTTTTTTTTTGTGTTTGGTCTCTTGGTTGTTTTTTTCTTGGTTTTTTTCTTTTTTGTTTTTGTTTTTATATTTTGTTGTTTTTGTTGAATTTGGTTTTGTGTTTTTTATTCTGCTTTTTATTGTTTTTTTATTTTGGGGGGGGGGGGTTTTTTTTTGTTTTTTTTTATATTTAATTTATATTGTTTTTTTTTTTTATTTTTTTTGGTTTTTTTTTTTTTCTTTTTTATTTGTATTTTTTGTATTGTTATTGTTTATTTTTTTTTGTGTTGAATTGTTTTTGGATGTGGATTTTTTTGTTTGTTTGCCTTTTTTGTGTTTTTATCTTTTGCTGTTTTTTTTTATTTTTTTATTTGTTCTCTATTGTTTGTTTTTCAATTTTGCTTTTTTTAGTCTTTTTTTTGATTTTTTTTTGGCTTTTGTTTTTTTTTTGTTTTTTTTTTTTTTGTGGGTTCCTGCTTGTTTAGTTTTGTTTATTTTTTTTTGTTATGTTGTTGTTTTGTTTTGGTTTTATTCTATTTTTTTGTTTTGGTTTGTTTAGATTGTTTTTGTTGGTTTGTTTTTGTTTTTTTCTGTTTTCTTTTTTGTTTTTTTTTTATCGTTAATATTATTTTTTGCTTTTTTGGTATGTTTGTTCTTTTTTTTTTGGTTTGTTTGATTTTTCTTTTCTTTTTGATTTTTTTTTTTTTATTTTTTTTTTTTTTTTTTTTTTGTTTTTTTTTTTTTTGTGGCTTGTCTATCGTTTATTTTATTTTATGTTTTTTTTTTTTTGTTTTTGTTTTTGATTTGTTCTTTTTTGTATTTCTTATTATTTGTTATTTGTTTTTTTCTAGTTTTTTTTTTTATTTCGTGTATCTGTATTTTTTTTCTGCGTTTATTTTTTTTTTGCCATTTCGTTGTTGTTATTTTTATTTTTTTTTTGTTGTGTTTTATTTTTTTTTTGTTTTTTGGTTGGCGCGTTGGTTTTGTTATTGCTACTTTAGGGTGTTTTGTTTTTTTTTTGTTTTTTGTTGTTATGGTGGTGGGCTTCTGTTTCTCTTTGTGTGGTGGTTTTGAGGGTGTGTTTGTTGGTCAGTTTTATGTTTGTTGGATTATATTTTTTTTCCTTTGTGTTGTTTTGCTTTGAGACTTTGTTTTTTTTTTTTTTTTTTTTTGTTTTTCATTTTTTTTTTGTTATCTTCTTTTTTTATGTTTTGGTTTTTGTTATGATGAATTTTTTGTTTTTGTTCTGTGTTGTATTTGGATTTTGTTTTCTTTTTTTGGTTTTTTTGATTTTTTGTTTGTAGTTTGGTTTATTTTTTATTTTTGTATGTGTGTGTTTTTTTAATTATTGGTGTTTTATTTTGTTTTTGGGTTTTTTGTTTTCTTTTGTTTTTTTTTGGTGTTTATTCTGTTTTGGCTGTCATTTTTGTTATTGCGGTATTTTTTTTATGTTTGTTTGTTGTTGTTGTTATTTTTTTGTTTTTTTTTGTTGGTCTTTTATTTTGTGCTTTTTGTTGTTGTTTTGTTTTTTTCTGTTTTATGTTTTTATTTTTTTTGTTTTAATGTTTTGTTTTTTTTGTGTTTTTTTTTTTTTCTTTTTTTTTTTTTTTGTTCTTATTTATTTTGTTGTTTCTTATTTTTGTTTTTTTTTTTTTTTTTATTTTTTCTTTTTTTTTTTTTTGTTTTTGTTTTTGGTGTTTTTTTTTTGTTTTGTTTGTTTGTTGTTTCGTTTGTGTTTGTTGTTTTCCATTGTTGTTTTTGTTTTTTTTTTTTTTTTTTGTATTGTTTGTTCTTTTTTTTTCTTTGTTTCTGTTTTTGTTGGTTTTAGGCTTTGGTCTTTCTGTTGTTTTGTGTTTTTTTGTGGGGTTTTTGGGTTTTTTTGTTTTGGTTGGGAGGTTTATGGGGGGTTTGTGGGGTGTGTTGGTGTGAGGTTTGTAGTTGTTAATTTTGTTTTTGTTTCTCTTTGTTTTTTTTTTTTATTTTATTTTTTATGTTTTATTGTTTTAATATTGGTTCGTTTTTTTTTTTGTTTTTCTTGTTTTTGTTTTTTTTTTTCTTTCTTTTTTCTTTTCGTTATTTTATCTTTTTATGAAAATTTTATTTTTTTTTTATTTTGTTCTTGATAAAATTTCTTGATTTTTTGGCGTTTTGGTTTTTTTTTTTTGTTTGTTTTTATTTTTTTATTTATTTCTTTTGTTTTTGTTTTTTTTTTTTCTTTATTATTAATTTTTGTTTTTTTTCTTATTTATTTTATTTTTTGGCTTTTTTTTTTGCTTGCTGTTTTTTTTTTTTTGATTTTTTTTTTTTTTTTTTTTTTCTAGTGTTTTTTGGCTTTTATTTTGTTTGGTTTTTTATCTGGTTTTGTTTTTTTTTTTTTGTGTTTATTATTGTTTGTTTTTTATGGTCTTTTTTTTTGTTTTTATTTGGCTTTGGTTTTTGTTTTAATATTTTATTTTGTGTTGGTTTTTGTTTTTTATCTATTTATTGTTTATTTTTTTTTTTCTTTTCACTTTTTTTTTGTGGTGGGTTTATTTCTTAGTTTTGGTGTCTTTTTTTTTTTGGTCTGTATTTTTTTTTTTTTTTTTTAATTTTTTTTATTTTTTTGTACATTTTTTTTTTTTGATTTCTTTATATTTTAGTTTTTTATTTTTTTTTTTTTGTATGTTTGCTATTTTTTTTCTGTTTTGTTTTGTTTTTTTTTCTTTGATTTGTTTACTTGTGTGTTGTTTTTTATTTTTTTTTGTTCTTTTTTCTATTTTTCTTTTTCTTTTTGTTTTTGTGTGTATTGTTTGTCCTTTTTTTTTTGTCTTTGTTTTTTTTGTTTTGTTGTGTTTTTTTTTTTTATTTTTCTTGTTTTTTTTTTTTTTTTTTTTCTCGTTTTTTTTGTTTTGATTGTTTATTTTGTTTCTTTTTTGTATTATTTGATTTTATGTTACTTTTTTTTTTTTTTTTTTTTTTTCTGTTGTTTGATGTTTATTTAATTTTATCCTTTTCTTTTTATTTTTCATTTTTTTTAATTTTGCTTTTTTTTCTTTTTTTTTTTTATTTGTGTTTTTTTATTGTTTTTTCTTGTTTTTTCTTTTTTGTTGGTAGTTTTTGTTTTTTGTTTTTTTTATGTTTTTTTTTTTTATTTTTTTTCTATTTGTATTTTGTTTTTTTTCTGTTTTTTTTTTTTTTTTGTTTGTTTTCTTGGCTTTGTTTGTTTTTTTTTTTTTCTTTTTTTTTTGTTTTGTTTTTTTTTTTTATTTTTTTTTTATTTTTTTTATTTTTTGGCTTTGTTCTTTTTTGTTTTATTTTGGCTTTGTTTTTTTTTTATGATATTTTTTTTTTTTGGTTTTTTTTTTTGTGGTGTATTGGGTTTATTTTTTTGTTTTTTTGATTTTTTTGTTGTTTTTTTTTTTTGTTTTTTGTTTGTTGGGTTTTGGTCTTTCTTTTTTTTTTTTGTTTTTTTTGTTGGTTTGTATTTTTACTGCTTATTTTTTATTTTCTTGGTATGCATTTGTTGTATATTGTTTTTTGTTTCTTTTATTTTTTTAGATTTTGTTTGGTTTGTTTTTTTTTTATTGTTGTTGGCTTGTTCTTGCAATTTTTTTTTATTTTTTAATTCTTTTGTTTTGGTTTTTTATTTTGTTTTTTTTTATATTTTTTATTTTGTTTTGTTTTTTGAACATTCTTTTTTTTGTTGTTTTTTAATTGTTTGCTCTTTTGTTGTCTTTTTATTCTTATTTTTTATTTTTTATTTTTTTTTTTTTTTTTTTTTTTTTTTTGTTTTTTTTATTTTTTGGTCTCTGTTTTTTGTTTATTTTTTTTTTTTTGTTTTTTTTTTATTTTCTTTTTGTTTTTTGTTGGTTTTATATTGTATTTCTTTTTTTTTTTATTTTTGTTTTTTTTTTGTTTTACTGTTGATTGTTTGTTTTTTATCTTCCTTTTTGTTTGTGTTTTTTTTTTTTTTTTTTTGTTTTTTTTTTTGTTTTTATATTTTCTTATTTTGTTTCTTTTTTTTGTTTTCTTTTGGTCTTTTGTGAATGTTTGTGGCTGGCACCCTTCTGTAATGAAAGAGTTGTCAGAGCAACTAATAAGAACTATTTCTGACAAAGGCTTTATACGACCGCAAGTTCCTCCACCTAGGAGCTCCGGTCTTGTTTTTCAAGAGATAGGACGGATCATTTCGAATGTCCATTGATTACCGAGATATTGAATAAACTGAAAGTGAAGAACCGTTATCCACTCCTAAGAATTGTCGATTTATGTTGAATCAGCTTCAAGGGTCAAGGTGTTACTCGAAGATCGAACCTAAGGTCGGGTTATCTCAATGAGGGTTCGAGAAGAAGACATTCTGAAGACTGCCTTTAGAACTCGTTACGGCCATTATGAATTTTAAAGTTAAGCCATAAGGTAGTTTGACAAAGCACCTGCCGTACTTAATTCTTGGACCGTATTGAATCGGTGTGAAACATACTTGGATAAATTTAAATTGTCTTCTATTAATGATTATATGATATATTCGTAGAACAAGCAAAGAACTCAAATGAGCACCTTAAGTTAATCTTAGAGTGGCTTAAAGAAAGAGAAGTTGTTATGCCAAATTTTCAAGTGTGAATTTTAGATTCCTAACGAACAGTTCTCGGTTATGTGAATTGTCAAGCCAGGGGGTATTTACGTGGACCCTTCCAAGATCGAATCCATTAAAGATTGGGCATCTCCTAAGTCACCAACGGAGATTCGTCAATTTTTAGGTCTTGCTGGGTATTATCGAAGATTCATCGAAGGATTTTTGAAGATTGCCAAACCAATGACCAAGCTCACTCAAAAGAAGCTCAAGTTTGAGTGGGGTAACAAACAAGAAACAGCATTCCAACTGTTAAAGCAGAAGTTGTGTAGTGCACCAATTCTGGCTTTACCTGAAGGAGGCAAAGATTTTATCATATATTGCGATGCTTCGATCAAAGGTTTGGGCGCTGTGTTGATGCAAAGAGAAAAGGTAATTGCTTATGCATCACGCCAGCTGAACATTCGTAAGAAGAACTATACGACTCATGATTTGGAACTTGGAGCAGTAGTGTTCGTTCTCAAGATTTGGAGGCACTATCAGTATGGAACCAAGTGTACGGTGTTCACTGATCATAAGAGCTTACAACACATTCTTGATCAGAAGGAGCTAAATATGAGGTAGCATCGTTGGTTAGAATTGCTTAGTGATTACAATTGCGAGATTTGTTATCACCCAGGGAAAGCAAATGTTGTCGCTGACGCCTTGAGCAGGAAGTAATGAGAGCTACCATTAAGGGTTCGAGCCTTAGTCATGACTATAGGTTTAAATCTTCCCAAACAAATTTTAGATGCTCAAACTGAAGCACGGAAACCAAAGAACATCAAGAACGAAGATGTTGGAGGCATGTTGGTTGAAAATTCTAAGGATCCAAAGAAATTTAGAACGGAAAAGTTGGAAGCTCGTGCGGATGGAACTCTATGCTTCAATTGAAAAGATGTACCATGCTATGGTGATTTAAGGACTGTGATCATGCACGAGTCCCACAAGTCAAAGTATTCTATCCATCCGGGTTCTAAAAAGATGTACCAAGACATGAAAAAGCTATATTGGTGGCCTAATATGAAGGCAAACATCGCCACCTACGTTAGAAAATGTTTGACTTGTGCCAAGGTCAAGGCAGAACATCAAAGGCCATCAGGATTGTTGGTATAACCCGATATACCTCAATGGAAGTGGGACAATATCACTATGGATTTTTTCATGAAGCTTCCTAAGTCGTCACTATGGCTACTGACACAAATTAGGTATTTGTTTTGACCGATCACTAAGTCCGTGTAATCTTTTACCGATGAGGAGACTGATCCGATGGATAACTTGCAAAGAATGTACCTACAAGGGAGGTGGTCACGAGGCATGTAATACATTCTCTTGATTATTTGTTGGATCATGACCTAGGTTGCATCAAATTTTAGAGGTCATTCAGATTGCTTTGGGTATTTGTTCTGGATATTGAATTACTGGGTACTTATCACAAACAGATGGACAAAGCGAGAGGACTATGCAAACTCTCAAAGATATGTTGCGTACTTGTGCAATCGACTTTGGAAAGGGTTGGGTTAACCATTTGCCGTTAGTAGAGTTCTCATATAACAATAGCTATCACGCTAGCATCAAGGCTGCACCATTTGAAGCACTTTACGATTGAAAGTGTCGTTCACCCATTTGTTGGGCCGAGGTTGGAGAAGTTCAACTCACTAGTCCAGAAATAGTACAACTAAAAAGATCGTTCAAATCAAGCAGAGAATGCAAGCTGCTCGCGATCGACAAAAGAGTTACCCAGATCTAAAGCGTAAGCCAATGGAGTTTCAAGTTGGGGATAAAGTTATGCTTAAATTTTCGCCTTGGAAAGGGGTCGTACGTTTTGGCAACTGGGGGAAGTTGAACCCTAGGTACATTGGACCATTCAAGGTATTGGAAAAGGTTGGATCCGTTGATAACAAGCTTAAGCTTTCCTAAAGGATAGCGTCGGGTTAAATACATTTCAATGTATCGACTTGAAAAAGTACCATGCGGATGGTACCATTAGCCGTTCCGTTGGATGGATAATTTGATGACAAGCTTTAATTTTGTCGAGGAGCCAGTAGAAATAATGGACTGTGAAGTTAAACGGTTGAAGTGAAGCTGCATTCCACTAGTCAAGGTTCGATGGAACTCCAGGAGAGGTCCTGAGTTCACATGGGAACGCGAAGATCAATTCAGGAAGAAATATCCACACCTCTTCACAAAGACCACACCATCGTCAAGTGCTACGTCTTAAGCCTTGAGGACAAGGCTCACTTAACTGGGGGAGACTATAACACCCCGTGTTTTAAGGTCATTGATGTCATCAATAAATTCACAATGTATTTTTAGTATTGTACGCGTTTGCTATAAATCGTAATCGTTAAGTTAAATCGCGTAAGCTAAAATTTATCGTTCAATGAAAACGGGCATCACACAATTAAATGTTTACATCAAGCAAGTGTTAAGTAATTATTTTAATTATAATTATTTTGAAAACATCATTAATATGATATAACTTTTAATAACAAAGACGTGCTCGAAAGAATCGCTAAAAACAGAGCTATAACGAATAAAATACGACATTTACGGGTTTTACGACAACTAAAACTATAAAAATAACTTTATAACTGGTGTGAACAGTAAAAAGTACTGTTCACAAGTAGGTCAAAAATATAAAAATGTAATATTTTGATAACTCGTCTTAATACGAAAGCGTGGACATAAGAAACGTAAGAAACGGGCTTAAAACGAAGAAATTGCGTCGTTTTTAGTATCGAACTATTTATAAACGTTTTAACTTTATTAACACGATTTCACTAAAATGATTAGATGGTGATTAGCTATATAGAATTATATATGGTAGTTGTTACCCAATGCGATTAGTACTTATACGACCTATATTGGATTAGGTTGCACTCGATCATTACCGTGACACATTTTTTGTGATACACTTGATATTCGCTCACTCAAGGTGAGTTCATAGCCCCACGTTTTACATGATTTGTTTTATAAGTTTTTGGGGTGAGAAACATGCACTGTTTTATAATTGGACACAAGTGGATAAGTTTTATATTATGATTACGTGTTGCCTAAGTAGCGATAACCCTAGTTGAGCCCATTATCATGAACTGTCAGTTACTGGATTGTGAGCGCGAATGTTATGAATAGATCTATTGGGATTGAAATCCCCGTTCGGGTGATTAGCTATCACTGGGTAAACGAACGTATACCATGTCGAATATAGGATGTTGCGGGTTAGAACATCATCACAAGCAATGTAGGCCATTTATATGGTATTCATTTATGTCGAGCTTCAATGTCATGATGTAACACCCCCAAAAATACAACAATGCAGCGGAATACCACATGGGGTGCTACTTCATAATACACAGCGCTAGATACAAGAGAACGACCTCTAAGTGTCGTTTGAAAAGTAATCTCGTTGATTTAATCAAAATCTGAATTTGATATAACAAAATGTCCCATAATTGCATCACAATGAAAAGCTTGAATGTATAGACTCCAATGCACTTCAAGAAATCCGAGCATATAATTTACCTAGAAAAACATGCTTAAAAAGTGTCAACATAAGTTGGTGAGTTCCATAGATTAGTATAAATATGAATGTAATCCACTGTATATCACAGTCCCATGTAAAAATCCAAGATTTTTTAAGATAAGCACGACACATTTTTGTCACCCAAAAGTACCAATCTACCCAAAGATTTTTATAAATATGCATGACAAATTTTATGTCATCCAAAAGTACCAATCTTATCCCAAAGATTTTTATAAAGAATGCCTGACAAATTTTATGTCACCAAAAGTACCAATCTTATCCCAAAGATTTTTATAAAGAATGCATGACAAATTTTATGTCACCAAAAGTACCAATCTTATCCCAAAGATTTTTATAAAGAATGCATGACAAATTTTATGTCACCAAAAGTACCAATCTTATCCCAAAGATTTTTATAAAGAATGCATGACAAATTTTATGTCACCAAAATGTTTCCCCCTGGCACCCCGTGCTATTGAATTCCTGAAAAATCATATTATATATTAGGTAGGGACGCAAGAATTTCCCGTTAGATAATGCAAACACATGCAGATCTCACTAAAACTAGATTACATTACTCTAAGCTCATGACACTGAAGCTTCGAGATCTTTCTTGCAATTTAAAACTATATATTGCAATTTTACGCCACATATGGATGGTCTAACCCTAAACATCCTAATTGACAGCTATAACGTCGTTCACCGGGATAGTAGTCACTCCCGGGGGGAACGGGGAGGTCTTTCTCCGATAGATCTATTAACTATCATTCGCGGACATTTAGTGTAATTCCAACATACATCTAATTGCAATAATTGAAGTTCATGACATGGGACTTAACTGGGTTAACGCTACTTAGGCAAACATGTAATCAATACTTGCGTCTAATTTACAAAACAAAGCATGTTGTGTCCATTTATAACACGATGCATATTTTCATCCCAAAAATATATATAACCGTATCAAATGAGTAAAGTGAGGCTATAGAATCATAATATCCTTTAAAAAAACCACGTAAATGCATTTATAAACAAGCATGTTCTCACCCCAAAAATATATGTAAAACCAGTAAAACGTGGGGCTATGAACTCACCTTGATGTTGAAGAACGATTGATAGGTAGGCATCTAATTCACATTGATGATGAAGAACGATTGACAGATAGGCATCTAATATGCACAATACGAACGGAAGACGAAACGGCTCGATCAAGAAGATGCAGCTTAACTTAACGGCTAAGTCTCACTAGCCTAGGATAATGTGTTTGGGTTTCCCGATGAATGGTTACATCAACGCGTCACGTTGATAAAAGATTTATATTTAAAGTTGTAATACTTTGGTGGTTGGTTAAATAAAATAAATCGAAAAGTAACGCAACGTGTGTAATATATTCCTTATATATTACATATAAAAATAAACCCTTATATAACTCGTACCGTGAGTTATATAACAATTACAAACAATCCGAAGATTAATGTGACGTATATAATGCTTTGCAAGTATTATATAATAAGTGTGAGTAAAATAATTAAACCAATTAGTTTGACTCGTTTTCTGAAATCACCACTTAATTAAATAAATAAAAAGTTCCTGTATAAACGTAATCGTACGTTTTAAGATTACCAATTAAGTTAAACAGTGTTTGTAAAGCCTTTTACAACAATTATTAGGTTACCTTCTAGCTGATAATTATAAAATATAAAATAATATTTTATAACTTATATTTCGTTTCCTCGACGAATCGCGTCTAAAATAATCATCTCATTGTAAAAGTATAGTTTTTGTTCGATGGTCGGATTATCGTATAATACAAATTAATGTATCTTTAAAATATAATCTTGGTCCCTTTTTATCCGTTTATAACACCATATGAGTTTTAGTAAAACGTTACTAAATATTGAAATATATATATATTTCGTTATGACATTTTCGGTTATATAATGTTTTCCTTATTCGCAAAACTCGACGTTTTCCTTTAATCAATATATATTGAAATCATTCGTTTTTCAATATTTCAAATGCCCGCGCTTTCTAGTTATAATATATATGTTGCAAGTATTCACGTTTCCATTTTTCCAACTCCCGCGTTTTTCAGATATGACATATATATTCACGTTATTATATCGAAACTCACAAAATAATAAATATTGTATTTATATAACCATTAACCACCCTTTTGTTCCGATTTATAATTTATAAATCTCGTTAAAATTTTATATTCATAAAATTCTAAGATATATTTATTGTTAATTCATTTTAACCCAAACACACCCTTTCGGTAAATATGCTCACCCAAACGCCCCTTATGGAATTCTGTACAAACAAACGCACCCTAGCCGGTGCTACAATCAAACCGAACGCACCCCGCTGACCCGAACAAACGAACACCCCTAACTGCTAACCCGCAACCAGACGTACCCTTTTCAGAATTTACCACAAACCAAACGGACCCTAATCTGAGTAAGACCCAACGGACCCTAACCTGGTGCTTATCACCGAAACCAAAACGCACCCTTTTTGCGCGACACAAACCAAACAAACAAACACACCCGCTGGTGGTTTGACCCGACACCCCACGCACCCTTGTGGGTCGTGGTGGCTTCAACCCGGACCAAACGCACCCTCGGTGCCGGCTGCCACAGAAACGAACACCCCTTGGCTGCTATAAACCCAACGCACCCTTATTTCTTAAACAAACCCAATGCACCCTCTCCCCCCGGCTGTCCCGAAACCCACGCACCCCTTGGTGCATTTACATCAAACAAAACGCACCCTAACGGCTGTCTTCACAAACCATCCGCACCCTTGCGGTGCGGTGGCTGTCCCGAAAACAAACACCCTTGTGGTGTCGAGACCCAACCCAACGCACCCTTTTATGGTGCAATACCCCACACCGAACGCACCCTAGTCTGGTGAACAGTGAACCGGACACAAAACGCACCCTCGTCGGTGGTTTATAACAAACAAACGCAGCCTAGCTGCTGAACCCCACCCGAACGCACCTTCGTGGTGGTTGAGTCGCGGTGGAAGTGATGATGAGTGGGTGGTTCGGCTGTGGTGATGGTTATATTATGATGATGATGATGACGGTGGCGGCTGCTGTGGTAGGGTGGAGTGGAGGTGGTGCGGCGCGTGGAGGAGAGTGAAGTAGCGGGTTGGATAGATCGGCTCACGAGGAGCATTTTTTTGAGTCGCCGGAAAAGTCCGCCGGAAGAGTTTTCCGGCGGCGGCGGCGTGGTGGTGGCCGGAATCCGGCGGCTGGCCGGTGGTTGCCGGAAATAATGAGAGAGAGAGAAGTGATGAAGTGTTTATATGTGTGTGTGTATATATGAGAGTGAAAATGAAAAAAAAAATATATAACTTATATATATATTAAAACTTATAAAAAAAATATGATAAGTTTTAATAGTTCAAGGTAAGTTGTGTAAAATTTTACAGGGACCGAAAGTGTAACTTTCGTTAAATAACGGTTCGGGACTCGTTTGAACAACTTAACGGATGATTCAACGCGCGAAACTTGCGCCGTTGTTTTCCAAATTATTTTTCTGATAAAAATGAGTATTCACTTGATACAGCCCACCACCACCAAGGGTGGTTTTGGTTTCGATGGTAATGAACCACCACCACCGAGGGGTGTTCGATTTGGCTGTTGAAAGCTAGGGGTGTTCGATTGGCTGTTGAAAGCTAGGGGTGTTCGATTGGCTGAAAACTAGGGGTGTTCGTTCGGTTTACTGTTCACGCACCAAAAGGGTGCGTATTGTTTGGTTACTGTTCACCAGGTAGGGTGCGTTGGTTTGGTGTCCCGACCCACGGGGTGTTTGTTTCTGTGGCAGCCGCCACCAATGAGGGTGCGGTTGGATTTGTATCACCCGAAAAGGGGTGTTGGCTGTGCATAAACCAAACGAGGGTGCGTATGGTTTATTTAAAAACACCACCAAGGATGTTTGTTTCGTTGGTTCGGCAGTGACCACTCGAATAGGGTGCGTATGGTGGTTATAAACCACCCACAGCATGGCTGAGTTTGTTTGTTCGTTGAAAAAACAGCAGCAAGGAGGGGCTGCGTTCGGTTGGGATTTGTGACCACAAATGGTGCGTTTGGTTGCATCAACGGTCCGTCGGTTTGTAGCTGCACTAATAGGCTGTGTTTGGTCCTATAGTTCACAACAGGGGGTGCGTTTGGTTATGGGTTAACAACCCATAAGGGCCGTTTGGCTCTGACAGCCCACAAGGGGCGTTTGGATAAGGGTGCGTTTGGCTTTAACCGAAACAACTCAAGGGGTTGGGGCTGTTTTGGCTAGACGGTCAAAGAGATCATTAGTTGACTGTGTACCAGATTAGGGTGCGTTAGGTTTGTGGCAGCCAATAATTAGGGAGCGTTTGGTGTATATGAGACGACAAATAGGTATAACTTAAGGTTTTAAAAATATTAAAACCGGACATAAATGGTGGTTTAAATTGGTTAAATAAATATAGTGGAATACTAATTGTTAATTTAGCTATAATAACTGATAATAATTATATTTAGAAACAGCAAGACGTTTGAGATCTTTGGAAACGCAAATGGTTGCAATTATATATAGATTTAAGGAAACACGACGAGTTTTGCAAAAATGGAAATCATTTTATGAAAACGAAAGGTCATAACAATTTATAGGATTTCTATATTTATTAATGTGTCACTAAAACTGCTATCAATTTTGGAAACCGGATAAAGAGGCGTAAGTTAATATTTTAGAAATATATTAAAATATAACTATGCAATAACTTGATAACGAACGAAGATTATACGTTTACAATTAGACGACTGTTTCAGTCACGAACCGTCGAGGAAACGAAATATAAGCTATAAAATATTACTTTATATTTTATAATTATCAGCTAGAGGTAACCTAATAATTGTTGTAAAAGGCTTTACAAACATCGGTTAACTTAATTGAAAATCTTAAAACGACAAAGACTTTTTGTTTAAATTTAGATGTGATTTCAAAAAATGAAGTCAAACAAATAGGTTTTAATATTTTACTCACATCTTATTTATATTATACCTGCCAAGGTATATTATACTTTTCATTAATCTTTGGATTGATTGTCTTTGTTATATAATTCACGATAGGAATTATATGAGGGTATTTTTCATAAGTAATATATAAAGAATATATATTACACACTTTGCGTATATTTTCAATTTATTTATTTAACCAACCACCAAACCATTTCAACGTTAAATCTAAATCTTCATCAACGTATAGCGTTGATGTAACCATTCATCGGGAAACCCAAATATATTATCCTAGGCTAGTGAGACTTAGCCGTTAAGATTAGTTGCAACTTCTTGATCGAGCCGCTTGACCTTCCGTTCGTGTTGTGCATATTATATGCCCTATCGTCGATCGTTTCTTCATCATCAAGGTGAGTTTAGAGCCCCAGTATTTACTGGTTTTACATATATTTTTGGGTAAGAACATGCTGTTTACAAATGCAGTTTACAGATTGTTTACAAATTGTTTAACATACTTCATTTACATAGCTCGCTAATGGTATACATTCCTTGACTCAATTTTGGTCACGAATGCATACTTTACTTGTTGAAATATAATGGATTAGATTAAGTTGCAAGAACTGTTAATTCTCGGAGGGAAAGCGAGATGTTATAAGATAGATTCTAATTGGAATAACAATCCCGTTCGGGTGACCTATCTTTCACTAGGAACGGACGGTTATACCATGTCGATTACGATTTTGATTGGCGCCTGCGGCCAACAATCATTAACTGCCCGGGTGTTCTTGGTGGAAACACCCATGAAAGGGAACATATTATTTGCATACATGCCCCGGGTGTTCTGGAGGGTAAACACCCATGAGGGGACCACTGTAAATTTTATTTACTGCCCTGGTGTTACTGTGGAGGGAAAACACCTACGATGGGTACATTTCCTTAGGTGCCTTGAAATAAAGTGGCATACATACAGAGTCTACGTCGCAGTTATCATGAACTTAGAGTTAATCATAATCATTGTATTATACTCACGACGAATATTTACTATGCCTTGAATAAAAGTGCAATACATACTTGAAACATTTTGTGACATAAAAAAATTTTTGTTCATGCATTCTTATAAATCTTTGGATAAAAAAAAGATTGTACTTTTGGTGACATAAAATGTGTCGTGCATTCTTTATAAATCTTTGGGATTTTTACATGGTACTGTGATGATACAGTGGACAAATACATTCAGTTGAAACTTACATTCATATTTAAACTAATCTATGAACTCACCAACTTTAATGTTGACACTTTTAAGCATGTTTTTCTCAGGTGAATTAGATGCTTGGATTATTTGATGTGCATTGGAGTCTTTACATTCAAGTTTTGCATGGTGATGCAATTATGGGACAACTATTATTTTGATTTCAGAAAATCAACGAGATTGTTTTACAAACGACACTTTTAGAGGTCGTTCTCTTGTATCTAGCGCTGTGTATTATGAAGTAGCACCCCATGTGGTATTCCGCTGCGTTGTATATTTTTGGGGTGTTACATATATCGTTAGGGTTCGAGTTGTAGTAGCTTTTAGGGCGTTTTTAGGGTTCTCAAAACCCTTTGTAACCTCCTATTACTCATGTTTTAATCAAGTGAAGTCCTCTATCTTTTATTCATTCAATATGTCTATGTGTTGTTTGATTAATTATTGTTCTTCGCTTCTCTTTATCATGCTAGGATATATCTATTAGTATTTACTTATGATTGCATGAAACTTAGTTTGTAGATCCTTTTAATATTTCTTCTTGTGATGGATGTGCGCGTTAGGCATTAGAAAACTTGCTATAAAATATTATATTAGCATAGACGCCTAGGGAAAAGCGATTGTGTAGAAAGGATTCCATCGATAACGATCTTCATACTACTTACCCATCTATGGATGATCACCTCTTAAATATTTTAATGCATGTAATGTACTCTTAGGGACCTTGTAATAGTCTTCATACTACCTTACTTGTGCGTTTCCTTAACAGAATATTACATAAACGGTGGGTTCGTGTAATTCGTTCATGACTTAGGAAATATTTACACAGATCATCACAAGTGTGACAAAGCAATAGGATTAGGAGAAGCAAACTAAGGAGTAATGCATAATTAAGTAAATACGTTTGTTTACCATACAACTTTTCACCAAAGTAGTTTAGTTTAATATTAGTTTAATTAGTTTAAAACCAAACCAACTCTTAAACCTGAGATTTTACTTGCCTTCATAAAATATAAAAACACAAAAATAATCTTCTTTTAACCCCTTAGATCTTAGTTAGGTTTAGTTTGATCCTTCACACGCTATTTCCCCAGAAAATGATAACAACCCCCGAGTCTTACCTATACTACACAACAACGGTTAGGTATACTGCCTAGGGAGTTGCAAAACTCTTTGTGGGTGATCAAGTTTTTGGCACCGCTGCGTGGGGATTAGTAGAGGTTTCAAATTTTATTTAGCTTAGGTCTACTCGCTTGATTCCTATCAAATGAGATTTTATTTTCTGTTAATTAGCTTTCTCGTAGTCTATCTTTTTTTGTGTGTTTGTTTTGTGACTTCCACTTAATTTTTCCATTCTTCGTTGATGGAGAACGTAAATCCATCTATACCCGTACCACCAAACGGAATCCACGCTAGGATCACCCAACAGCCCAATGAGCTCCGTGCAATATCAGCCATGATCGATTCTCATCTTAAAAATATTGACCCTACAATGCTACACAATGAAATCGACGTGGATGACCTTGAGTCTGATGATGAATTAATTGATACTACCCTTGTTTCTCCCTTCTTGGACTCAGATGATGAGTCAGATGATGGGGAAGTGCTTAATGAATTAGTTTAGTATAGGAATGCCAATAATTTTTACCCTAATAGGATAATTAACAGTTTTGATGGAGAGGACTTAGCATGCCCATGTATGATCGATTTTAGGAAGTTCATTGCCTACTTTGACCCCTTTTTTCCAATGAACATTATTAGGCGTAGAGCCTATAACACTATAATGGTAGAAGGACTAGAAAGTACGAGAAGGAACTTGGTTGCTATTGTTAGGGATGTTTATGTGTTTGTTGGAAGTTTCACTTACATTACGGACTTTGTGGTATTAGAGGACATAAGATAATTTATTGTAAGTGATATGACGGATGCTATTATGGGAAGATCCTTTAGAGCTGTTACTCATTTAGAATACGATTGCATTAAGGGTTTAATCTCATATATTGGGATCCGTGATACTTACATCTTTTGGATGCCTCGCACCATAACTAGACTTAAAAACTTTAAATGGGGTAAGGTCCCACCTATACTATTACTTAGCCAATGAGATCTAATGAGCGGACTTAGGTATCCCTATGAAAAGAATATGTTGATGTACAAAAATAATTTAAATCTGGGACCCGAATACCAAGTGGACGAGAGTATGAAAGAATGGCTCACCTATAGGCATGTGAGCCTACATGGAGTCACGTAAGGAGTGTGACTCCGAGTCTAGCTACAAGACTCATTAATAAACAAAAGAACCTAATCTTTTGTTTTCCCGTATTTTAGGAGTATCATGTGTATTTTTATTCTTTATCATTTATTTTTATTATGTTTAAATTATGTGATCATGCTTTGTTTTGTCTTTAACTTCGTCTTAATTAGAATCAAAGGTATTTTGCATAAAATAAGTGTAGGGGAAAATATCCGGTTTATAAGAACCATTTCAAACATACTAAATAAATTATTTAAATTAATTCGCGTCTTGTGTCATGTTTAGAGTCATATGATTTTGTTAAATTGCTTTTGTGGGTTATGAAGTATTTTTCCAGGAAAGAACTAATAGGATTTGCGTACAGAAATGTTTTCAAGAAACGATTTTTTTTGTTTACAGACGCTGGAGACAGCGTCAGGATTTTTCCTGACGGCGTCGCCAACCCAGTTACAGTAAAATTTGTATTTTTTTATTTATTTTGAAAATTAATTTTGTATAATTTCCATAATTTTTAATTTTTCTAAAATTTTCAGAAAACCACGATCTCATCTAGCACATTCGTCCTATCTTTATTGCTTTCGTAGTGTCAAGACCCTAATCATATCATTGTATATTATTATCTCGCCAATTTTACGCTAGGTATAGTTGGTTTTTTGTCTTTGATTTTCAAGTTATATTTGATGAGAAGAAACTTTGGAGTTTTTAGGAGTTTCATATGGACGATTCTTGGATGACGATTTAGCCTGATTATCACTTGTTTCTTCTCCATTATTGAGCAAAACCAGGGGAGTACTAGTTTCTTTTACTTTTTCTTTTCCCTTTATCAATTTATTTGGGTACTTTTTAGAACATTAGGGACAATGTTCAATTTAAGTGTAGGGGGAGAATTAGCCTTAGAAGCTATTCTTTCAATTGCAATTTGCTTTGTCATTAGAATGATGTGTAATATACTGAAACATAGCGTAGAAGGTAATTTTGACCCAATTTTTTTTATGGCACATATCGATGAAAACTGAGTATTATTAGTGTCTTATGGATAGGAATTATATGACTAGCACAAAAACCCTACCACTCAAAAAAATTCCACTCCAAAAATATGAGATTTGCCCCTAGATCTTTATGAATTCAGGTATTTATCTTTGATACCTAAGATAATTTTGCCTTTAGCTTGTTCGAGTTAAGAAATGAGCAATCATGTATGTCGCGTTCATGGATTTTTTTCGTCCATATGTGGTTTTATCCCGTTTTCTGGAACATTGGTATCGGTTAAGACTATATGAGAGTGTACCAGTAGTATATTAAATTCTAGAACTTGTTTTTATGAAGCATCCCGAGACTGCTTAGAGAACCCATTCGGTGCTGTAGGAATTGTTAAAATGATAAGAGGCACTAGGATAAACCCTATTTTAAACATGTATTTGTTATTATGGTCTCCCTGATCATATAACTATCCCCACACCCTTGCTTCACACTTATTTTTAGTGCAAGATACCCCTAGTACACCCCTCCGAGCCTATTCTTTTCGCGGTTCTCATAATTTTCTGGTGGATTCCAGATTATTAATGAAGAGCATTGTTTACACCCTTACCTAAATGTTACACCCAAATCGCCTTAGCCTTTCTTGTGTGTACTCATTTTTAGTACATTATTGTAAAACCTAGTTATTTAATTTCTTGAGTACGTGGTTGCTAAGTCGAGTATTTTATTAGTGTATACAGTTTTGGGATGATTGGGATTCATGATAGTTTTTAGTTTGTGAAGAATTAGGGAAGAAAGTCAAAGTATTACCCCCATATGTGCTTAATACACTCCATGTTATTTTGATCCTTTCAATTCGGGTCATTAGTTAGTTTATATGTATGAGCTCTAAAACTCAAGTGTAGGATACGTTTATAAACCCCAAGTCATGTATTATTATGTTTCCGCAGATGGCAGGGCAAAAGTGTATGAAGAAAAATAGAAAAAAGTGAAAAGAAAAAAAAAAGAAAAAAATATAGAAAAAGAAAGAAAAAAATGTACGGGCTGCCATCTTACTTATGTTTATGTTTATGCCAAAAAGAGTTAGAAAAGAAAAAGAAAAGGTTTGATGTAGAGTTTGTATATCTTAGTCCTAGTGTGGTCGAGTCTTGGCTTAGCAACGCCTTCACATGTATTCTTGTATATTAATTAACTCACCACTACCCCAAATCCACCAAAATATATCCCATCCATTTCCGTTTCTGTTTAACTTACACCCGAACATCACAACCCTTTAAATACCTCTTTGATAGTAATTCCTAGGTGCTTATGCCATAGCGGTATAGGTTTGATCCTTTATCAAGCTAATGGTAATTTATATGCTATGACAGGTAATGAGTGTTGATTTTTTCTTTCCCATATTGTTATATATCATTATACACCCGAGAGAAAGAGAGAATCCAAACACATATTATGAGGTGCTAGTATATACTACGTGCCTTTTAATTTACGAGTTTTATTGGTTGTGTCGTAAATTAACTTAAAAAGTAGTTAAATGCCCCCAAAATTGCATATGTCCTAGATAGAAAAACCCCATTTTGCTGAGGATAAGCAAATCCCAAGTGTAGGGGTATTTGATGAGGTGTCATTTTATACATTTTTTGAAGAATATTAGTAATCTTTAACAACAAGAACTAGTGAGAGAAAGTGGAGAGGAAGGAAGTATTTCTAGTGAGAGAAAGTAAAAGAGAAGAAATGCATTAACTATGTGAAAATACAACCAACCAACCACCTCTCCAAGGCATGGAGAGGTGTTTATATAATTACAAGGGGTGGATGGGCCTTGGCTTGATGGGCTTACCATGGGCCTTGGTCAAAAGTCCTTATTTAAGTTACCAAAAATTACATAACGAGCTAACGACTTTGTTACTATGGAAGGTGACTGACACATCCCTTGTTTCCTAACAAATTCCACCTCTAGGGGAGGTCCACTCTATTTTACAAATTTACACCTACAAATAGCTATTCTTCATCTTATCTTGAGCTCGTTTAACTTTAATCATTAACTTGTGATTTGACGAAGTGATCATTGACTTTATGATTTGAGATTGTTTCCTTATAACTTGAAGATGAAAATGTAATATTGATCACCTGAGATCTCAACCAAGCATAAATCTCGTTTTTGCATTTATTAAACTTATAGCCATCTTTGAACTTGTGAACTTTGTACTTCTAAACCGACATGCTCATACCTTTCTTGATTTGTTGACTTGAAAAGCTTTAATGTTGCATCTTTCTTAAAATTCTTTAACTATAACACTTCGTCACTTTGAGAAAGACATTCGGGTATCAGGAGTGACGGAAACTTCTTTGGAAATTATTTGACTTAATACTTCAGTCACTCAAGAAACTGTACGGTATCAAGTAGCGAAAATACTGAAACATGTACTTATCTTTCAAGAAGTCTTTATGTTTGTCGGTCGGGTATGAGCATGTGGCTATGAATCTATGATTAAGCTGGAACGTAGGTAACTCCATGTCTATCTTTAAGTAATCCTGCATTAAAACATCAGTAATAAAGCATGGGACTAATATAGCTTTTGTCATTCACCCGTTGATGTTAGAGTAACCTTTAATCTGTAAAGATTGACCTGTGATCAGGTAGATTCAATTTAAGAAGAATCTCCTTGACAGGATTTCCAGCTGAAGTATAGAATCTTTCTAACACATTTGCATTAGATTTACCAAAATCAGCATGTTCTCATTACCGGGAACGTCTCAAAGCAGAAAGCACGATAAGAGTGAACCAGCGAGTTACTATCTCACCGATTGAAATAAAAAATTGATTTGAAAATCAATCGACGTGTCACTTGCTAAAGTGGTTTTATGACACATCGAGAGTGTTAATCATTTCAAAATTCATCATCAATCGTCAATTCATAACCTGGAACAAGTTTGATTCTTATATAATCGCACCATCATTTCTTTCCAGTTGTCACAAGTTTGATTCATATAGAATCGCACAAGTCACCTACCATGAGCTTGTTTGATGTTGGCTTAAGCAGGATTTCCATCTTCACTGTGAGTAATATCACTCAGATGTTCTGGCAAAATTACAAGGATAATGCATAGGACTCTTAATATATATCTTGTTATTCAAATTGTGTGACTTAGCAAGCATAATTTTGACAGGTGTCCTAATGAGATTTATGGATGATCTCTTTTGGCTCTAGACTTAATAGTCCACTTTGGTTTTAGTGAATGGGGCTGGAGCAGACTGCCACCTTTTCAATATCAACTAACTCGGAGTGAGAAAGTTGATAGAAATACGTGTAATCTTCGTGAGAAATG